>CBVK0100455025.1:0-12415 GCA_900067695.1 Picea abies
GAAGGTTATTGTTACTTTTCCCTTGACGCCTATTGTTGTTGCCCCCCTGGGGGTTCTGTGTCCCTTAGTTCTAGTTGCCCCTAGTAGGCTGGTTCTGTTGGGGGTGATTTCTGCCTTGGCGTGGGTTGTTATTGTTCTAGTTTTTTCCTTTCTTTTTGACATTATTCAACTGATGGGTTGGATTTTCCGTATTCATTTGTTCAAAATTTTGATATTGCTGAATGGGAGAGGGTTGAACAAAATTCACCCCAGCGTGAGGGTGTCCTTGTGGTGAAGCCATGGGCTGTGGAGGGCTAGGAAATGGAAAGTACAGATTCTGTTGTGGTAATGATCTGTAAGGTACATAGGAAGGCATGGCGCTTTCTCTAGTACTTAGAGTATAAGATGAGGTAGAGGGAGTACCAGAACTTGTTTGGATAGGTAGGCGGATTATAGGTGTCAGCGGTGGCCCACTGATGGGTGGAGGAAGGGAAACAGGGTATGGTTGTTGATAAGGGGGTGGAGGATAATAAGGGGTTCCTCCATATGCTGATGGATATTGAGGTGTGCCATACATTGATAGTTTTTGGGGTTGTGGATTGTGGTGCGTGGTGTTACCAATCAATTCGTCTACTGAGTGAGACATCTCGGGTTTATCTTGGCCAAATGGCATGAGTTTTGGGAGATCAGGAAGTACTGTGTACAAGTACCCTGATTGTGAATAGATGAGGTCGTATTGTTGAGCCTTATTGATGGATTCTTCTTCTGATTGAGGGAAGGTGGAAGCCACATCTTTACCGAGGAGAGAGATAAGTGATCTGAGAAACCAATCAAGACATTGTTGTTTGGTGGTTTCTGCTTTGCACAAACTACGTCATCGACGCCACTCATGAATGTGATCAACAATATGTGTGGCTGAGGTTTGTTTAAAATTAGAGAGTAGTTCAAGACCATTGTCATGGCAGATTGGTAATTGGAAGAAGGTAAAAAATGCTTTGTCCAAGGACTCAAAAGTTGCATGGGACCTTGATTTTTCATCTACATACCATTTGGCTGATGGGCCAGTGAGTGTGCATTGAAATAATCGTAGTCAGATGGAATCATCCATAATGCTGTTGGAAGAACACCATAAGTGGAAAGTCATGACATGGTTGGTAGGGTCATCTCCTGCCTTTCCTTCAAACTTGGGGATATCTGAAGGTAGTTTGGTAGGCATTGCAAGCCATGTGGGGTCATGCAATATAGGATCATTTATGAGTTTGCTTCGATTTGGTATGTTGAGAGAGGCCAAGTATGGAATTTGGAGTGGTGGTGGAGGATTAGTTCTAGCCATGGTGTGAGTGGTTTGTGAACCTGACCCTTGGGGGGGACTAGGTGGGTTTGTACTTCCCCCTTGAGAGGAAGTTGGCCCCCTACTTCCGTGTAAAGGAGAGTGAGTGGATGGTGGACCTTGGGAATTGGAACCAAGTAAGGTGTAACCAAGCAAAGCTGATCCTAAGACAGTGGCACTCACCGGAGTGTGAGAAGGTGGAGTCGATGAGTTGGCAAGACTAGGAAATCCCCCTAGAATAGGAGGGAGGTTTAGCAAGCGTCTGGAATGACGAGGGTTCTGTGGGTCCCCTATGATGTCCGACTATTTGAGTGGATGCGTGTGAATGGTGGTGAGAGTAATAAATAAACCAGAGCTTTTGTTGCAATTCTTGAACTTTACATGATATATATCTAAATCAAATGTAATCAGAAGTGCATCATACATAAAGTGTTTTGATAAAGAATCATATATGTGGATAAGTGGGTTTTGTCCGCATGGGGGAACAAAGAAAACAAATGCTCGTGTCCTAAAAGATGTAATGTCCTTCCTCTCAAAATAGCACTAGACCTTCCAATAACACTCGACAATGGGGTTTGAAGCCATTGGAAGAGGAACTAGTGAAGGATGAAGCAATCAATTATAATGAGGGGTAGAGCGGGCATATCCTGAAAGAACTGACGATCTTTCCCAGTAGCCACACAAAATTTGATCAAGGTGCAATTGTGGCCCACAATTTCCACCTGGGTAGATGTCCTAAAATTTGGTCACTAGGTACCTCAGTCAAAGTGCGACATTTAGATTTTCGGCCTAAGAAATGCATCACGGGCTGGATCCCATCCAAGAGGTGGGTGCCTCAAGGGGGGATGCACAGAACAACCGGACCTCGGCTTTCAACCCTTCATGGGTATTTCCCCGCCTTATTGTGTTAGGAACACTTGACTTGGAGGATTTAAAGTTCCCTATTTGACAACTTCTATTGTTTTGACAATGTGAGAACCAGATAACGGGGAGTTATTTGGATGCCTATCCAGGAAATTCTACCTAGACTAAAAGATTTCTTTTGGCACCTCTTGTGGAGGAAAACTTAGTGAGTTTTTAGAAAATTTTTAGATGTGGTTGTTTGAGAGATTGGGGGTGTGAGCCAATCTCGTTGAAATTAAGTGGGAGTGGATAGTTTCATCAAGAAAAGGGTGGGGTGTTTCAGAATCCCTTTGGAGGAAACTTATTTTAACCTCCATGTTTCAAGATGAAAACTATGTGAGTGAGGAGTGACTTTTGTGTGTGAATGAGTGAAAGTGTGCCAATCTTTAATAAATTAGGTGTCTCCTTGCTGCATGTGGACTTCACTTGGTCCTTACAAGTGTTTGATTACCTAATTAACTAAATGTCTTTGGTACAAACTTGCGGAATTCAAAAGTCCCTAGGAAGCTAGCATGTGGAAATGTGGGTCCTTTACTATTCCTTTAACTCCTTAATGTGATTTAATCTAAGAAATCTTTGAAACTATCCTAGATTGTGATCATGTGGGCATGTATGGGCCCGTTACAAAACCTTTAAACTTCTCTAGTGATTTAATCTAAGAAAGTAAATTTCATCACTATCCTATCTTTGTAGCATGTGGGAATGTATGGGCCCGTTACAATCTTGAGATGTGTTTGAAAAATAAACTAAGAGGAGTCCCGAGGGGGCTGTTATCCTCTCCTTAAGGTTTTAGTATTTTTAAGGGAGATGAAATTTTCCTACAACCTTTTTCTGATTCTCAAGATCACTTTGAAGCGTGAGAGAAGAGCATACTCAAGGATTGATATCCAATTTCTGGTCCGAATGTAAGTTTTATGTGATTACAAATGATTCTAACTTATACTCTTAGTCAAAGCAAGCCATCCATGTGGCAAAATGAAAACAAAAGAGGAAATAATGATTTTAAACCCCCTAAGTGCCTATGCATTTTTGATTAATCCCTTTATATGGAGAGGGAACTAAGTGTGGTGCAGATTACAACATGCATGGAATCATTTTTTAAGAAGGCTAGGGGCCTTCCACAAATCACAAAAGGCTTACAATGTGTATTTTTATGCACAGGTGTGTGGGTCTTAGAGTAGACAGAGGCACACTGAGCACCAATACGTGAACCGAAAAAGACTTTTGGGCGCAGGTGCACGGAAGGTGCTGAATAACACAATAATTTTGGTGCACGTGTGCACAATGCACGATTGTGGTCCAATAAACCCGTGCACACCTGTCACACTGCCGTGAAGAAAATTCTAGATGGAATTCTCTCAATTCATCTTTGAATTGGATGTTTTGCAGGTCGGCTTGGGCCGGTTATGGTACCTACAGATTAAATAAACCGAAAGAAGAGCTAGAATAACCCAAATGGGGTAGGAAATTGATACCTTTCCCCAGTGGAGTTGCCAATCTGTTGCACCTCTTTTGTCACCTGAATGAGAAAAATATAGGTGCTTAGAAGCTTAGTTGGGTTATCTAAGCAAGACAACAGTGAAGGAAAGGGTTAGAAAAATAAACATAAAAGACTAAGCTAAGAATTAAACTAAGAAAGGAAAGAACAACTAAACTATTGAGCATAAGTACATAAGAGAAAGAAACAAATAAGACTCATGTCACCAATGGAAAGGATTGTATTAGCGAAAAGAAAACACGGAGAAGAAAGAGGACTTTGGGTCCCTTCTTCCTCCAAGGGAGGGCTCTTGGACCCCCACAATTGAGCTCTTCTTGCAACTTTGAAACTTGAAAGAAATGGTGAAATAATCCCAAGCTAACCCACTCAAAAGGTGATGTGGATTTCCCAAATGGAATGGTGCTAGTATTATCTTGATGAGAAAAGAGGATTCCCCAAGAGAATAGCAGCAACATAACCTTGCAAATGAATTCCTTGAAAATGTAGTGCACCCATGGCCTTGTTTTATAACACCACTTTGAGGTATTGTGCAACCAACTTTTAGTGTGAAAAGGGGCTGTTTAGGGCACCTTTAGGTCTTTGACCAGCCACCTAGTTGAATCCATCTAAGATTTGGGTGTCAAATCAACTTGGAAGATGAACCATAAGTGGGTGGGAGGCCGACCAACATCATAAATGTGCCGTTCTCAGGTGTGCACAATTTTTAACGCCCACAATCGCGCATTGTGTGAATGTGCGTTTTTTCTGCATTTCTGGATGGCGCATGTGCACGCGCGCTCTGTGTAGTCATAGTGAATCTTGATTTTATAAATGGTTGTATAGTTTTGGACCTTTTGGAAGTGATTTTTTTTTTTGGTAATTTTGGTCCATGGGTGGACTCATAGCTGTTTGAAGATGCTGGATTCTTGTAACCGTTTGCGGATGAAATTTCATTGATAACATCGATCACTGAGATCAAGCTCAAATGATCCTGCTTTTGATTTATCAGACTCCTAGAAATAAATTGTTCATATCTCTTGTTCATAAAACTCAAATTTGAGTTATCCTATTTCTTTCTCTTATGAACTTTCTTAGCAGTAGGTTTGTCACTAAAATCCTGATTCGGTTCATTAATAGGATAAGAAGAAACCTTCTCTTTTAAAACATCCACTACCTCTTCTAATGATTTTCTGGGTGTAAAAATACATCGTGGTTTTTTACCCATGGGGTTTTTCAAAGCAATAGATTTTGGTTCATTAATTTCACAATCATTAGGTGAATCAAAACCTTGATTCTCGGTCACGGTATTATCATAATTGGTTCACATTTAAAGTTGAGTTCACTGTGCTTTCGGGTTGGGAAATTTTTTTATGACTCAGGAAGCTTTCCCAAGTGTGCCCAATTTGAGACAGGTGCGATACCAACATAATTCTTTTAAGCTCATGATGAAAGAGGCTTGATAAAGGGTTCAAGTTCTGTCTCTTATAACATTTTGACATCTTATACTGGCTCATGAGAAAATAAAAGGTCATGTTTAGTTTAAACCCTAGGAACAACATTAACAGTCGGATGTGGTATAAAAATACAAAACCATACCTGCACTTGCACATTATAAACTGTTTCAGAATCAAAATAAGGCCATGCCATCGAGGTTTCAAGAGGGTAATAGGAATACCTTTAGGGCAGCATGTAGATTTCAGAGACACCACAAATAGGCTCAAAGGCACATCTTCTAGTTTAGCATTTTTGAACCATTTTTTCCCTTCCTGTGGTAGTCCTGTTGCTCAGTGTACAAAGTCCTCTGTGACCTCCAATTGCACATCCACGACTTTGGATCTAAACCCATCAAACATTTTAGCAAAGGCCTGTGCGACCGCCAGGTTATACACTTCAAATTTCTGGATGAAGACGTCCCAACCGTGAGCCTACAAATCATTTATGGCATCGTCATGGGAAAGAAGGGCCTGACAACCATTAGGTTTGATTCGAACCATAGGGGCCATGGTTACTGTCAAACAGACACAATAGACACCAGGAGAGGGAGGCTTCGTCTTCGAGTAAAAAAATAACAAGGAGAGGTTTGTGAAAACTAAAACAACCCCATACCTACGAATTTGGGCAATTATCATGTTTGGTGATTTAAAGTTGGAGTAACAGGAAACCATAGGACACACAGACCTATGAGCCATTATGCACAATGAGGATTAAATCCTAAACACTATCAAATTCCAATTCAAATAATGAATGAGGGTCATTAATGTACATGACAACATGATGAGGTGTATTTGCGGGTACATCAGACTTGTACCAAATGACATGAAAGTGATATGACTAATAGAGAAAAGAACATATATCAATTGTTAATGCAAAGTTGCAGCGCGATTATGGATATCAAACAATCAAACCATATAATCAACCATAGATAATCCCACAATACATAAAAAATGTGGCAGTTAATTAATCAATGAGCTTATGAAACTTTAAACTTAGCAACATATAGGTTCCCTTAAAGCGTAATCTCTTTGGTAAAATAAACGAAGAAAAACACACACTGTAGAATGATTACCCAAACCGAGTTTTTTTTTGTTTGAATTTCATGCTTGCAGTCATGAAATTCAAACAAAATAAACAAAATCTAAACGAAAAACTCATAAAGTAAGTTAGCCCAATAAACTACCTTGAATCCAAAAGACATAATCATTTTAAAAGTAAGGAGGAGGCAGCTACACGAATATTTTATCTCTTTGAGCTAACTTTTAATCATGATAAAATTGATAGAATTGGTGGCTGCCAACAGAACCTCAATAAATTCTCATTGAAAGATAACTATCCCTTGCCTAAGATGGATCATATACTACAGAAAGTGGTGGGGGAAAACAAGATAGCCATGATGGATGGTTTTTCAAGATACAACCAAGTGTCAATGCACCTAGATGACAGAGAGAAGACAACCTTCACAACACCATGGGGGAATTTCATGTATGATAAAATGTCTTTTGGTCTGATAAACATAGGAACAACTTTTCAGGGAGCCATGGACATTGCTTTTGTGGGTGAGAGAGACAAATTCATTGTTATATATCTTGATGACATGAAAATATTCTCAAAGACACATGAATATCACATCAAACATTTAAGGAAGGCCTTTGTGAAGTGCAGGGAATTTGGGTTTTCCTTGAATCCCCAAAAGTGTTATTTTTCTATGGAAGAAGGAAATATTCTTAGTTATATAGTATCCAAGGAAGGAGTGAAGATAGATTCTGAAAGGGTGGAGGAAATCAAACAAATTTCTCATCCTAGGAACAATAAATAAGTACAATATTTCTTATGTAAAATAAACTTTCTGAGAAGGTTTGTCCCCAATTTTACTAAAATGGTGAAGCACATTACCAACATGTTGAAAAAGGACCATGAAGTCAAGTGGACAATTGAAGCCAACAAATATTTTTAGCAGATCAAGGAAGCCTTGGGAGACTCTCCATTTATGATCAACCCAAATTATGATAAGGATTTCCTCATATTCTCTTTTGCATTGGTACATACTATAACTATGGTGTTTCTATAGAAGAATGAATAAAATCAAGAGAAACCCATAACCTTTTTCAACAAGGCCTTGAGAGATGTTGCGCTGAAATATAGTAGCATGGAAAAACATGCTTATGCATTGGTCAAAGCATTGAAGGAATTCAAATATTATATACTGCACTCTAAGATATTGGATTATCTACCCACCAATACTATAAAGGAAATTCTCACACAACCTAATAGTGAGGAAAGAAGAGGTAAATGGATTGCTAAAATTACAGAATGTGATGTGGAGATCAAGCCCACAAAGATAGTAAAAGGAAAAGGACTAGTCAAACTGTTAGATGAGTCTAATTTCAGAGTTATAGACTTGAATTCACTGTCAAAAAATATTATAGCAGCAAATTCTGAAGGGGATGAAACACAAGAACCATCCTTAGAGGTAAATTCTAAATTTTCTCAGTCTAATTGGTATAAAGACATCATCTTTTAATTGCAAAATTTCAGTTGCTCACCAACATGGGATAAAGACAAGGCTAGGTATGTTCAACTTAAGGCTGCGAAGTAATGCATTTTGGGGGAATTTTTTTTTTGGAAGGACCTAAGGGGAATTATACTAAATTGCCTCACTGAAGAAGAAACTGAGGGCATTTCCACTAATTTCACAAGGGTGTATGTGGAGGTCACCACACTTGGAGAGACACTACATATAAGATCCTTAGAGTTGGTTATTACTAGCCCTCTTTATTTTCTTATGTAAATTGCATGGTCAGAGCATGTGTATAATGTCAAATGTTTGCAGGAAGAAAACTTTGCTACCCTTCCCACTTAGATCGATCAAAGTTGAGATACCTTTTCAACAATGGGGATTGGACTTCATCGATGAGAGTAACCCAAATTAAAGTGGACAACATAAATGGATTTTGAAAGACATAGTTTATTTCACAAAATGGGTAGAGGCCATACCCACAAGAGAAACCAACGATATATTCATAATAAAGTTCTTTGAGGAAAATATCTTGGCCAAATTTGGGTGCCCAAGAAATATCATCACTGATAATTATCAAGCCTTCAAATATGCCAAATTGGTTAAGCTTATCCAAGACTATACCATAGATATGGGACACTCTACTACTTACTATCTATATGGAAATGGTTTGGATGAATCCTCCAAAAAGAACCTCATCAAGATTATTAGGAAAAAATTGTCCCAAAACAAGAAGGCATGTGATTCCCACCTAAAATATGATGTCTGGGCAGACATAGTCAACATTTAAAGAGCCATTGGAACTTCCCCTTTTCAGCTGGTATATGGATTGGAAGCCATTTTGCCCATTCAACTCAACCTTCATGTGATGAAACTACTGCAATATTAGGAGGAAGAATCATATGACATGCAAAGAATAATTAACCAACTGATTGAAGTCCAATAGGTAAGAGAGAAGGTACATATAAATTCCCAGGCTCACCAAGAAAGAATAAAGAAATAATTGATAAAAGGACCAAGGAAAGAAATTTTATGGCAGGAGATCTGGTCCTAAAATGGGATGCCCAAAGGGAAGCAAAACAAAAACATGGAAAATTTGATAACCTTTGGCTTGGACCCTTCCAAGTTTTTTCAGTTCAAGATAACAACACTTATGATTTGGCCTAGTTGGATGGAGAGTGGTTTGGGGATCCTATCAATGGGAGGTTCCTCAAGCAATACTGATCACAATTTTTTTTTCTTACCTTGTACATAAATAACTCCTCTTCATTTCTTTCCATTTTTTTTTTACTTTTACTTCATTCACTATTTCTTACTTGAGCAAGTAGGTAGAGTTCTAACAATAGAAGATGTTGAGAATTTTTGAGTCACATATTAGATTAGTTTTCAGGTTTGAAGAAGAATGATCATTTTGAGGTAGACTCCATAATCCAACAAAATAAGGAACTTGGTCTACAATTCTCAATAGACCACAAGGGTATGTTCTCCCCTCTAGAGACAAATGTTGGTACTATATTTTTTCTTGGAAAAGATTTGAAGGTTTGATGAAGTGTCCAAGCTATGATTGGACAAGTTAGTGGAAGAAGATGAGCTTCCAGAGCCTCTAAGCAGTCAAGAGTAATATTCCTTTGAGGCATATTGAAGAAAATGCATAAAATACATGCCCAAGGCACCTAAATTAAAATCTAAGAACTTGGATTCTTATCACAAGCCAAAAAGGGCCTAGTGCACCTCCAAAAGGACCTAAGTTTTTTTAAATGAGGGGATTACTAGAGGATCATGGCTCAGAAACCAAGTGCCAACAATATTGTAGAGCCCTACCAGATCAGGCGGTTTTAAGTGAGCATGCACAAGATCCGATGGTGTTTCCCTTATTGGGGGATCACTCATTGGAGTCTCCCTTGTGACCTAAACCTTGATCGATTTGATGGGCACTAGCCGATCAATGATCCAAATATGATCTTGATGATAAGGCTGGAAAAGGGAGGCTATTTGCAGATTAGTGGTCTAGATTTGGTGGGGCATGAGACCAACGACCCAAAATATATCACGTCTTTCCCCTCTGAATTTAATGATAAATGGATGCATGTTGTGAGTGAAGTAGGTAACAAGTCACTCCCAACAAGGCACCTCTCAGGCCAATTGGAAGATGCCACATGGACATGTGGAACCCACCATATACACAGGTCAACACATAAAAAATGGGTGACATGTGTCATGCCTCTCTGCCACATCAGTCCCAACGAGGATCAATGGAAAGTCACCATGTGCCCAATATGACATCATCATGACATTATCATAACCTTAAACGATTTTCTCTCTTGGTTGATTCGGATAAAAAAATCTCAATTATTTTCATTCCCACTCCAATGGATCAATGAATCTCAATTGTCTCAGATTTCCCCCTCTTTGGAGTTCCTATTTGGACCTGACCCTTGAGCACTCCGATGTTGCACCTCTAATCAATGGTCCAAATTCGTTTCACCATCAATCATGCCATCAAGAGATCAATGGTCTAGATTTTATCCATAACCCCCTAGTGCAATAACTTAACATTATGTGTGGCATGGCAGTAAAGAAACTGTCAGATCCAATTAGAGGCTTCCATGTGGACATGTGGAACCCACCAAAGACACCAAAAAGAATATCAAATATGAGTGACACTTGTCATGAACGTTGGACACATCAACACCCTCATTGAACAATGGCAAGCTACCATATGTCCACATGACCCATCTGATGTCAACAATAGCGTCGTAAAAAAATTGGGGATTTTTATATTTGGTTAAGCTCAAATTGATGATCCAGGTTTGATCTTAGCTGTTAGGCCAATCAAAGCCTCCCTTGTCATAGATTCTCTCGCTGGAGCCTTTTTTTGACCTGACCCTTGAACACTTTGATGGGCGACCCTCCAATCAATGATCATGATTTATTTCCCAAGATAGATCTGACGACTGTTGAGTTTTACGACTCATGCATAAATTATTTCGAGCATCCAAATAGCAAAAAAATGATTGCAAAGACTCTTAAAAGGTAGGGCTCAATGGTTATTTTGGTAGGAAAGTTCCAGTTGCTCCACAATCTCAACATAACATATGTCAATAGGTAAAAGTAAATTTAACATTTTTAACAAGAGGGAAACCATTCAAGACTCAAGAAGCAATAAATAATTTCAAGAAGTTGGAAGTGGTTTCAAGAAGCAATTTAGGGCATGAACTAGAGGAATAAAAGATAATGAAGGCACTCATTGCTAAGGTCGACACTTTGGGAAATTTAATAGTTTCTTATAACTAGATTTTTTTGATTAGAAACCTTGAGCATGGGAAAATGGTAAATGCAAAACTAGAGATTCATCCCTTGTGTTATGTTCCAATATGTAACTCATTTTGTTATAGTATTTGTGTTCTTGTAAAGCATCTCCTCCCATTTTTATTTTATTGTATCGAATATGATTTATAAAAGACCAGACAACAAACTATTCACCATATTCAATGTTATTGTATGATGTCTGGTTATGACATAGAAGTGATTTCCTCTAAATGTATGACCATTTATTGTTATTTTTTTGTGCATTTAAATGATATGCAAAGTGTACCTCCATGTGTTTGAATGTATGAAGATGTTAACTATTTGAAGAATGTTTTATTGATATTTTTGCATTTGTTAGAGCTATTGGATTCTTTATTTCTCAACACGTTTTTATTTTCCATAAGCTACATGATTCATTCCCAGTAGTGCCATGTATGTTTATTTTGTTTTTCTTCCTATTCACCATTTCATTCTCCTTTAAAGCTTGATTGTTTGAAACAATTGTAGACACATGCCTCTGAGAGTTGATAACATTTTTCATATGAGATGATTTTGTTTGAGGTCCTATAATTTCAAGAAAGAGAGAGGGAAAAACTTCCCAAATATTGCACAATTACTTTACTGCAAATATGGATTTAAGATTCATATTGAGTCTTATCCCCTGGGGTGCCACGACATTGTTACAACAACATCCTAGGACATATTGAGGGATATCACCAGGTGAGATCGGAAGAGAGAGAGGGAAAAACTTCCCAAATATTGCACAATTACTTTACTGCAAATATGGATTTAAGATTCATATTGAGTCTTATCCCCTGGGGTGCCACGACATTGTTACAACAACATCCTAGGACATATTGAGGGATATCACCAGTCATATATGTGGAAGCATACTTCTGTTTATGATTCTCAACCCTGTAGTTTCATTGTTACTCTTGGGGGTTGGCTCTACAAGGTACTTAAGGGAATTCCAACTAATGTCTCGACAAAACAATGCCTCAAATTAGTCTCTCATACAAAAAAGTTTAACTTCGTCATGATCCGATCAAAAGGTGAACAAAAAGACACTGCGACCACTGTAGCCTTGGTCCAAGACCTTTCTATCTGGTAGAAATATATTGACAAGATTGTAGAAGAGGACAAAAATATTGTTGCTTCACCTATGGGGGTTCCTTTGCACTTCCCAATCAAGCCAAACTATAATAGACCCCTTCATAACTCTATGGCCAAAACCCTTTTTAGGCATGCTTGGGGTTCCAACCAATAGCCCCACTAATATATCTATTCATGATGCATATTCACCAATAGAGTCCTTCCACACTCAGGCAGATCATGCGACTAGATTCGTTGAATGGATCCAACCCCTCCAACAAAAGGTTCATGACAACCTTCAACAAGATAAGCA
>CBVK0100455071.1:0-11209 GCA_900067695.1 Picea abies
CATGTTAAAGACTGGTGGGATACCTACTTTGAGCAAAGGTCTATGGAGGAATCTACAATTTTTATGGTGGCCCCTACATGGGATTCCTTGTGGGACTCCATTAAAGAACAATACTACCTTGTTGGAAGCTACGAGGACCAGTACACCAGATGGACCACCCTACGTCAAGAAAGGGACTAGACAGTGCCAGACTTCACCAATATTTTCCATACCCTCCGCACCAAATTGGGTATCAAATATTTTGAGAATCATCTGGTGCTCAAATACCATGGTTATTTTCATATATACATTCAAATAGAAATGGAGTTCCTGGGCATCGCCTCATTGGGCACGTCTTATAGATACATTGTCAAGATCGAGCATAAATTTAAGCAGAAATGGTGAGAGTTTGGATCTGAAAAACGCTCACAGCCGAAGTAGGGAAAATGAAACCCCAACCCACATAGCAGGGGACCAAGTGGCGATGGCCGCCCTCAGGACAATCCGTCCAAGTCGCAACACAAGAAGGGAAATGAGAAGACGAAGAAGGACATGGGAAAATGGTGTGAGTACCATAAAAGTCCTTGGCACAACACTGACGAATGTCGCTCCAAGCAGTCCCTCGTGGATGAGTTGAAGGCTTCCGAGTCAAAGGTCAATTCTGATTCCAAGTCAAATCCTAAAGGAGGGAAGTGGATTATCGATGTTTAACCCAGTGCCATGGTCACTACCACCAAATTCTGACCAAGCGAACCAAACGAACCAAAGGAAGGGGAACGCCTCTTTCACTCACAAATGTGGGTCAAGGGGGCTTCGATTCACTTCATTATCGACAAAGGTAGTCAGAAGAACCTGATTTCAGCAGAGGTCATCAAGCGGTTGAACCTGCCAATGACACCGCACCTGCAACCCTACACCATCGATTGTCTTCGTCAAGGAAGAGATCTTTGTGTCAGCCAACAGTGTCATCTGCCCTACGACATCAAGCCTTTCAAAGATGAGGTACTGTGTGATATTTCTCCCCTTGAATTTTGTGATGTTATTTTAGGACAACCATATTTGTGGAAGAATCATGCTATGTATGAGTCTAGACCCCGCAGTATTATTATTACTTTGGGTAGACAATTGTACATGATTCCAGAGGTGGCACCGCCTACTATTATTTCTTTAATCTATGCTAAGAAATGCAGTAAGGTCATTTCACAGACTGGTAAGTTCATCTTCTTTGTGATCTGTGCTTATAGTAAGCAAAAGGTTGTCACCACATTTGTGGCCTCTACACAACACCTCTCTTTGCAGCAGAAGCCAGTGGACGCGATCGTGGAAGAATACAGAGACATCTTCATCTCACCTACAGGGGTACCGACACACTTCCAAGTCAAGCATCCAATTGATTTGAACCCTAGTGCACCTATACCTAGTGGACTAGTCTATCGATGCTCGATGATGGAGAATGCCAAAACTAGGTGTCAAATCCAAGAGCTTCTTCAAAGGGGCACATTAGACCTATCTCCTCCACTTGCAGAAGATCGATTGTACTGATGCAGAAAAAGGACGGGACTTGGTGACTCTGCATTGATTACAGAGCCTTAAACAAAATCACAGTTAAGAACCACTATCCCATTCCCAAGATTGATGACCTTCTTGACCAAATCAAGGGGGAAAAGTTCTTCAGCAAGATTGACCTGAAGTCTGGCTACCATCAGGTTTCCATCGAACCAATGAATGTCTGTAAGAAAACCTTCAATTCTAAGGAAGGTCTCTACGAATGGCTAGTCATGCCCTTTGGCTTCCAACCACTTTCATGAGGTTCATGGAAGATGTATTGAGACCCTTCACCAACTCCTTTTTGGTAGTATATTTGGATGACATCCTCATCTTCAACAGAATGTGGGAGGATCACATGCGGCATATTCAATAAGTTTTGAGCACTCTATGATAGTAGAAGCTTTATGCCAACTTGGAAAAATGTTCTTTTGGAATGAATAGGGTCCAATACCCGGGATACATTATTGATGAGCATGGGTACATGTTTATCCAACTAAGATCCAAGTCCTCCATGATTGGCCAGCCCTGACCACACTGACCAAGCTTCGAAGCTTCTTAGGACTCGCCAATTTTTACTGAAGTTTCATGTTGGGATTCTCCCATATTGCCTGGGCCCTCAGCCAGGTGACCAAGGGCGGTGGTAGGGCCAATTTCATGTGGGGGAAGGAACAACAACGAGCATTTGAATATCTGAAACATCATTTTCTCTCAACTCCCATACTCTCCTTGCCTGATCTACAACAACAATTCGAGATTGAGACTGATGCAATTGACTATACTCTGGGCGCAGTTCTCACTTAGCATGGGCATCCGATGGCATACCATAGTGAGACACTCTCCGATGTTATCCGTAAATACCCCACCTATGACAAGGAAATGTATTCCTTTGTACACGTATGTCATCAATGAAAACTTTACATTCTAGAGACAGAGACGATCATATACATTGATCACAAGCCTCTGCAGTTCATACAGACATAGGGGAAATTGCAGAACAACCACCATTAGAAGTGGTCCACCTACTTGAAACAGTTCCATCTCAACATCAAGTATAAGACATGTATCTCCAATCATGTCGCTAACTGCCTCAGTCGGCCTCTTGTGGCTGCACTTACCACTGTTGTCCATTAATGTGGACATGAAACATCGGAGTGGCCCCAACTTTACCAACAAGAGCCAGACTTCACCACCACATATAAACTCTTATGTACAGGTTCCACTGTCACTAGTTTTCACATTCAAAATAGATTCTTATGTCACCTGAGCCATATCTGTGTTCCTACAAGCAAGTGTGCGAAGCTGATTTGGGAATCCCACTACAGTCGGGTGGCATGGAATTTTGGCGTAGAGAAAACTGTGGCCGTCCTTTAGATACATTTTTATGGGACAAAAATTCAACTGGACGTCAGCAAGTATATCAAATATTGCATTGTCTGCGCCATTGCCAAGCCAACCATCAAGAAACAAGGCTTATACACCCCTCTTCCCATTCTTGAGAAGCCGTATCTCCTTGGATTACATGTTTGGTTTTTCAACCACCAAGCATGGAAATGATTGCGTGTTTGTGGTCTTTGATCGGTTTTCAAATATGGCCATCTTCATAGCCCGTAATAAGACTGTCACAGTGATCAATACTACCAAGATATTCTTTGAATGAGTTTGGGTGCACTTTGAGATACCACAAACCATCATCTCCGATTGAGACATCAGGTTCCTCAACGCCTTTTGGTCGATTCTCTGGTATCTGTTGGACACCAAGCTCACAAAATCCACTTCTTTCCACCCCCAAACCGATGGCCAAACTGAGGTCGTCAATCGGATGATTGTGCACATCCTGTGCATGTATAAATATAAGCATCCTTGTACATGGGACGAGAGTCTCCCATATGTCCAACATAGTTACAACAGAGCTCTCCATAATTCCATCGGCCATAGCCCATTTCAGGTGGGTCTGGGATTCCAACTCTTGGGACCCATTGACGTTGCACTTCCTCTTTCCACCACACATATAGACTCTTCCCCTGATCAGTCTGCAGTCGACAAAGCCACAAGATTCATTGAGTGGATTCAACACATCCTCCAACAAGTCCAGGAGATTTTGCAGAAATCTAATGATAAGTACAAGAAACGCCATGATAAACAAAAGGTACCACACCAGTTTTAGGTTGGCGACAAATTCTGGTTACATTTGCAGAAGGAGCATCTCACCGGGCCCCATCGAAAGCTTCGGCCACTTCATTATGGTCCTTACACTATCACCAAGGTTTTGGGTAGCAATTCTTTTGAGCTCAACACTCCACCCTTCCTTGCTCTGCATCCAGTATTCAATGTGGACCTCCTTCAACCATATTTCCCACCATTATTGGAAACCTCTGAGATCTTCGAACAACTATGACCAAAAGGTATCAACCCTAACTACATGGAACAAGAATCCATCAATCATATAGTGGACACACAAGTCAAGGGCACTCGCCAACAATAGATCCAACTTTATTAGGTTGTCAAGGAAAGGAAACTCCTACACCAAGGAAAGTGGCTCACCCGGGGCCAAATCCAGCAGAAGTTTCCTCACCTGATGGGGGAAATCAACGCAATGGAGACCATTTCTTCCTAAGGGGGGAGGATTGATCGCCACCCACCTATTCCAACTGGCTCCTCGTGTCCATTTTTGTTCAGCATGTCTTTCTGTACTATTTTATAATTGTGAGTTCTACACTTATGGGGTTTTATGAAGCCTCACACATTCTCCAGGTGGATACAGGTGGCATCTCGCCTAATCCAATTTGCCTATTTTGTATTTTTTCATATCAACACATCTTGTTGTACTTTGAGGGTTGTTTTGAGGCCCTAAACATTGTTTTTTTACTCGCTACAGTTAGACTATAGATGGAGTCAAATTATGACGATGAAATGTGTATTTCTATGAAATACCTTTCCAAGGGGCTATCATGCACCTAAAACGGAGGTCGTATGAAAAAGTTATGACCCTAGGAAGTTGAGGTACAAAATTACACCAACTTACCCATAGGTCCCACATGACTTTTGGCGTTTCACCTTCTAGGGTTAGGTTTTTGGGTTTCTATGGTTTTGGAATTCATGACTAATATGAAAAGGGCCTATGGAGCCTCATTTTAATCCATTATGCTCAAACAGATTGCGTAGCAGCCACATCTCTTCTCAGAGATAGCTACCACCATTCGAGCAAGTTTCAGTTCTGCAGTTTTACAGTTTCACCCTATTTCATTATTTAATAGAAGATATTGTTCACTGAATATTTGTGTTATTCTTCCTATCTCTGTATTTATGGTATTTAGTCTATAATCAGTTCATTCCGATCCTAGATCCGGATCAGTTGGCACATACATGAGGCACATAGTTGATGATGTTGGTAAATCTTGATGAGTCATAGTTTATGTGTATTTGATACATGATTGGTACATACTTGGTACATGGTTGGAGGCACTTGTTAGTAGTATTGTTGACACATGGTTTATGAATGATGTAGCATACTTATCTTGGTATATTATTAGAAGCACATATTGATGTTGGTGATGATTATGAGTTGTTGTGTTATGCTTGGTTGATGCACATATTTGAGAGTTGTCTTGGTGATTGATCTTGGTGAGTAGATCTAATTTGATTGATAAGATTGATGAGACAAGTTGTTGTGATAGTTTGTTTAGACAGGTTGTTGTGATAGGTTATTTGTACAGGTTTGGTGCATGTTTGATGCACTTGTTCTTGGTACAGGTTGAGGTACATGTTGGTGCATGGTTGATCCACTTGTTTATGGTACAGGTTGATTACAGGTTGTTTGGTAGAGGTTGGTGCATGGTTGATGAACTTGTTTATGGTATAGGTTGATTACAGGTTGAGGTACAAGTTGATGCATGGTTCAGTTTATTGGTACATGTTGTTTGGTGTAGGTTGATTGGTATAGGTTTAAAACACTATATCTCACAGTGTTAGTGTGACAGTGGTTCCATCATTCTGCTTCTACATCAGGGCAGTTGGACAGGGAAAGGATAGGTGATTGTATCCACCTTCTGGTTGTAGCCGAAGAACATAGGGGGTTGTAGCCTCCTTCTGGTTGTAGTCAGAGAATTGGGGAGTTGGAGCTTCCCTCAGGTTGTAGCCTGAGAAATTAGGGGGTTGGAGCCTCCTTCCAGTTGTAGTTGGAAAACAAAGGAAGTTGGTGCTTCCAATGAATGTACTTCTTAAATACATATAAGAAAAAACATTTTGTGGTTTTCTCCCTCTTTGAGTTTCCACGTAAAATCACTGGTGTACTATGTATGTGTATGATTGCTCATTTGTTCATTGTTTATTTACTCTGCAATTATTGGATGATAATGATACATTGATATACCACTTGCATATTTTGGTTAAAAAGGATTGACTTTCTCTATTACTGATTCACCCCCCCCTCTCAGTAATCCAACACAAGAATTTTGCTGATCCAAACCTATATTGTTACATTGTTGGTGACGAGAGCCTAATTTTGGTGACTTATTCAGGAAGCCTTGTTGTTGGATACAAGAAATATTTGACTTTTGATTTCGAGATGAAGGATTTAGGTATGATGCACTACTTCTTGGGACAAGAAGTATGACAAAGGACAGATGAGATTTTCCTGAGTCAAGGAAAATATATAGTCGAAATATTAAAAAAGTTTAGTATGACAGAATGCAAATCCATGTCTACATCGATGGTGATGGATTTGAAGAAAATGAATGATGATGATTCAAACAAGATTGATCCACAACTGATTGGATCATTGATGTATCTGGTTAACACCAGACCCGATATATGCTATTCAATGAATGTACTTAGTCAATTCATGAGTCAGTCGAGAAAAACTCACTAGATAGAAACAAAACATGTATTGAGATATCTACGAGGCACAGTTGGATATGGCCTAAGATATGCCTCCAGTGTAGACTTGAGCTTGCATGGATATGCCAATTGGGCAGGGATCGTAGTGGACCGGAAGAGCACATTCGATTGTTGTTTTACCTTGGGGTCTGCCATGGTTCTCCTACAACAGGAAATAAAGCTTTGTGGCCTTGAGTACCACAGAAGAAGAGTATATAGCATTGAGTGTGGCAGTCTGCGAAGTAGCGTGGCTTCAAAAGCTTCTAACAGACTTATTTGATCATGATATGGATCCTATTATTCATTGTGATAACCAGAGCTATGCGAATCTCTCTAAGAACATTGTGTCTCATGATAGATTGAAACACGTTGAGATAAAATATCATTATATCAAAGACATAGTGCAAAAGAAATAAGTACACGTGCAATACCCCCCTACACATGAGAAAATTGTAGATATATTCAGCAAACCACTTTCCAAGACGAAGTTTGAGTACTTCCATGAGAGACTTGGCTTGGTGAACATTACCTCCCTAGATGAGAGGGAGTGTTGATGATTATTGCTAAGATTAAGTTTGAGTACTTCCATGAGAGACTTGGCCTAGTGAAGAATACCTCCCTAGCTTAGAAGGAGTGTTGATGATTACAACCATGACAAAGTTCGAGTACTTTCGTGAGAGACTTGGCCTAGTGGAGAATGCCTCCCCAGATGAGAGGGAGTGTTGATGATTACAGTTGTGTGAGACATCCTCTAGGACACATACTGAGTGAGTCAGACTGTGAGGAATCCCATGAGTTGGGTGTGCCCATGAGATGGGTGTGTATTTCCTCTCTGAGATGGAGATCGAATGTTGTGTACCCCTGTGTGGCGTGAGGAATCCCATGAGTTGGGTGTGCCCATGAGATGGGTGTGTGGTTCCTCTCTAAGATGGGTATGGAATGTTGTGTGCCCCTATACGAGGTGCGGAAGCCCATGAGTTGGGTGTGTCGTTCTCTATGAGATGGAGATGAAACGATGTATTGGTCTCCTCTGTGCAAAGATTTGAGATGATGTGATACTCCAGATGATTCTCCTATGAGATGCAGTGAGATAGAGATCTGTTGAGTAGGATGTGCCTGTGGCTGAGCACAAGTGAACATGATCCTAGTGGTTGAGCACTAGTGAGTGTGTGTCCATATGATTCTCATGTGAGACACAGTGAGATAGAGATCTGTTGACTTGGACACCCATGTGCCTAAGCACAAGTGGAATGACCCTAGTGGCTGAGCACTAGTGGGTGTATGAGATCCCTTGCTATATTATATAAGAGTCTGACTTACCTGTAACCCTAATTGTGATGTAAAGGGTAGAAGTCGGCCCCACCATAAAGTAAAAGATAATTAATATGGTAATTATTAATTATATTTTGAGTTATTGAGGTCGAGCCTATTGTGCCAATAGACACATCATTTGATGTGATAAATCTTGTATAAATAAAGGTGAATCCCCATTGAGGAAACAAACTTAAAATTGTGCAATCTCATGATTTCAGAAGTTGTGGTCAGAAATTATGGGAATTACAACACCCTCTTGTGTGCTAGGTTTGGTGATGGTGTGGGAGGTCTTTCTCTTGAGAATATAGCAAAGGATTGGTTTTGTTTTCTTCACTTGTTGAGAAGGATTTCCCAGGATACTTTTTGTGTTCTTGTGCATGGTTATTCTTCTTGTGATCTTGGTTTATTACAACCATTATGTTGCTTCAAAATGATTATGTTTCAGTTTATGCTAATGATAAAATTAATTAAACCATAGTGAAAACTCCACATTCAACGCACCTGTTATCTCCATTTTGTGGGATAACTAAGGAGATTATGTCTCAAGGCCCTCAGGTTGGACATATGGAGTGTCGAGAGACTACATGACTAGCAGTGTCCACTTTCATAGGTGGAGATCCTTCTCACCACCACACAGATTGTGATTTTCAGGATGACATCCACCACACCCGTTGGCTTCCAGAAGGCAATGGGCCTTCCTCCATGAGGTACAATTCAGGTATTATGGTAAGTGTCATTTCAATATTTGAGGCATTTGCGTATGTTATATCTTACACTACTTTAGATTCCATGACATATGTTTGGACATTATTCCTTTTTCCCTGTTTCACCTTGGTGGTTGACATTGTGCCCTAGAAAGTGGTCTTTTGTCGGGATGGGTTTGCTACTAGGAACTCCCTTGAAGAACCATCATACCATTTTTTATCATACTTACCAATTTTCATCACTTAAACACCCTCATTTCCTTATCTCTTGGGATTTTAGGGTTTAGTGACCCAAGAAGGGGTTGTCCCTCATTCTATGGGAAGAAGGGGATGAAGGTTGAGAGGGATTGTTGTTGGGTAAAAGATAAAATCCTACTTATAAACCTTCTAGATGCTTCACCCGGGGATCACCCAACAAAGTAATGAATCAATTATCTGTGAGAAAAGGGGGACCCACAAGAATAATGATTATGAATGTTTAAAGGGTTATTTGGAGGATAGGAGGTCTCATCACGAGTCAACCTATCATGATCATGTATATCTAGTGGCATGAAATTATCATCATCTAGTCACCAAGGCAGGGTAATGGATCTCGGTTGCATGGCTGAGAGAAATGGGGTCTCATCATGAGCCAACCTTCTCATTTCCACTATGTATTTGTGAGTGACAATGTCATTATATGGACACCACGCCAGGATAGTGGCCTTCAACTTGTCCTTAAAATATGAAAGAAAAAATTAATGGAAAAATGATGGGCTTGGAAAAATTGCATTGCAAACGAAGGTGCCACACACCCTTTACAAAGGCACCCGTGAATGAGACACTACAACCCCTTGTATGTCATGAACCCCATTCCCTTTGAGTCTTGATCCTTAACCACTTCATCGAATTTACATGGCTTAGAGAGGTATCTCTTGGAAACACTCCTTGACCTAGGGAAATATATACCCAATAAGACACCTCGTCAACCCTCCCATATCCAATCTTGGAAAGTCTCATAATGTCTTTGAGAACTTAATTGTTTAACATGGTAATTTTTTATGCACATGTTTAGGTGTCTCATTTATTGAATTTATTTGCTTATCATGATATTTTGACTCAAGATCCTTGGAGGGTGTGTTTATTTGTCTTTGCATGACCTAGTTGGTGGATATTTTTAGAGGAACAAGCCTAGCTTGGGCTTCCATGGGGCTTGAAGCCCACAAGTGGATACGAAGGGCCCGCATAACGAATAAGAGAGACATTCCTTTGGAGGCCTAGAATACATTATGGATTACATAACCTAGCCCTCACATGCCAAACGTTTTACCTAGGAGAGGAAAAATGTCACCTTTGGAGGCATGATGTCATCTAGGAGGGATAGGGTTTGGTAGTGAGGTTGTTATTCATTGGCACAAGGACGTTTTGAGAATAATGAGGCTTTGACCATGAATAAATGACTTGGATGATTGAAATGTGTCTTTGGGAAGCCTAACTACACTTCTCCAACACCAACGACTTGCTCTAGTGTCAAAACATCCCCTAAAGGGGTGACGTCACCTTAAGTTAGGGTTTCTTTTTGTGTAAAAGTAGATTTTAAGTGAATTTTTTAATGTTATTTATGTAAAGGGGAAAGATTAGGGTTGTTGACCCCTAATCTTGTGGTTACCCTAATATTATGTGTACAAACTATGTTAGTGACATTTTGTATAAATAAAGATCATAAGATCTCATTTTAAATACATATGTCTCCCATTTGGAGAGGCCTTGGGCTGAAATTTTCACTAGCCTTGGATGATTTTCTCTCTTTTTCATATTGTTATGGTTTTTTCTTGTTATTGATGGTGAAAATTAATGCACTAGGATTGAAGACTCTTTATTATGCATGTGGATGGATTGAACTTGGAAGATTAGGGTTTGATCTAGCTTCTTGTGGAATTGGTAAAGGAAAAATCTATATTTATTGTCTTTTGTCTTGCTCTTTCAATAATTATTGTTGGTTAAAAACCTTGGAGGAGTATAAGGGAATACACCCTCGCCAAGGTTTTTTTACTTGTTCAAGAAAGGTCAATTTTCATAAGGTGTATTAGAGAACTACAAGAGAGTGCACCCTCCAAGGTCCCCTTGGTTTGTTTTGAAAACCCTAGGAAGTAAAATGGTTTACACCCCTAGGGATTTGTAGATAAAAAAATTCATCTAAGCTTCACTTCTCAAGGTCAAATACTTTTCAAGGTTGTGCCAAGAGAATTACAAGGGCGTGTACCCTCTTGGCATCTCCTAGATTGACTTAGATACACTTGGGAATTACAAGGTTGTACACCCCCAAGTGCATAGCTAAGCCATATCTTTCATTGAACTCATAAACCCAATAGTAAGTAACTAATCATTTTTCAAGTTTGTATTTGAGATACAAAATCTTTGCATTGGTAAACGTGACAATTTCACTTTTTGATGCTCTCTCACTTGGATTGTATACTTGATGCTATGAGAATCCTTGCCTCCTTGAGGCATAATATTTCTCCAAATAATTATTTATTCTATTAACAAAACAACCCTACAGCCATAAGACTTTAGAAACCCTAACCTTTCTAGCCCTAATATCTCATAAACTAACCCTAGACTTAAGCTAGATTTTTTCCCTCTTATTCTACTTGTTGCAACACACTTTTTGATCAACTTATGGGAAAGTTTAATTGAGTAATTTTGCTGCTGTAATGCATTATATGTTACATACATAATCCTGATAAATTTTCTGTAGAAATATTTTATAATAGCCTTGTTTGACTGCTCAAGTTGCATACTATTTGATA
>CBVK0100455082.1:0-10420 GCA_900067695.1 Picea abies
CCTGCTAAAAATAGTAAATTGCCAAAATTGCCAGAAAGTCGTTTTGAGCCGTTTGGAAAAGGTGGGTGGCTACCGATATCCACCTGGATCAATATAACTGTCATTGTGAATTCATAGCCCTAACTCAGGGGTGACATTGATGTTGAGTTTTGGAACAACAACGTCTACTATTGGGTGGAACATCCTTGGTTTGCAACCATTTGGTTTCTTATTTTATAAAAGATAAGTGATATGTGTTATGGTATTATTTAATTTTGTATGATTTATTCCATTGTGTATTTATTTATCCTTGAATTCAATCTTTAGAATATGCATTCTTTCTAGTTATTGTTTTGCATGTCATTTAGTTCCTTTCTTTTATGCATATTTATTAATTTGAAAGCTATATGTAAGAGAAAGAAGTCCATGGTTATTGTTTTGCATGTCATTTAGTTCCTTTCTTTTATGCATATTTATTAATTTGAAAGCTATATGTAAGAGAAAGAAGTCCATGAGTGGTATTGAAGTAGTGTACCTCGGCCTGTGGGTGGTTGAGAACGTTACAATGAAAGACCCATTATTTTGGAAGAATCACATGACGAATTTGCAAGAGGAAATTACGTAGGAAAAGCTACACCGTAGAAGGTATTGCACGTAGGATTGTGGTGGAAAATAGTTCACAAGGATTGAAAGGAATAGTGTCAAAAGTGTGATGTTTGTCAAAGAGTTAGGATGCCATCTAGGAGGGATGGAATGCCACTGCGACCACATGTTACTTTGAAAGTGTTTGATAAATGGGATGTAGAATTTGTAGGTCCAATTAATCCACCAACTACAAGATAAAGAGAAAAATGTATTATTACAACAACAAAATACTTGATTAGATGGGATGAGGGAAAACCAGTAAAGGATTGCAACATAGAGACTGTAGTGCACTTTTTATTTGAACATGTAGTGACACGGTTTGGATGTCTAAGAATATTTATGAGTGACCAGAGGAGTCAGTTATTATCCTCAAGAAAATGGAACAATGGAAGCCTTCAACAATATTTTGGAGAATCCCTTAACAAAGATTTGTAATATGAACATATATGATTGGGATTTGAAGGTACTAGAAATACTTTGGGCTTATAGAACTACCTGCAAGAAGCTAACAGGTCAAACACCCTTTATGTTGGTGTATGGACAGGAGGTAGTAGTTCCCTTAGATTATTTGATACCAAGTCCGCGCATTGTAACAATTACAGATATGACCGAAAGGGGAGTAGCACAGGAAATATTGGCTCAGTTGATGGAATTCGAAGAGGAAAGAAGCATGGAAGGTTTTCATCAAGAGGTATAGAAAGAAAAGGATAAAGCATGGCATTACAGACATATCAAGAAGAATAATTTTAAGGTAGGAGATATAGGTCTCCTCTATGACAATAATTATTTGCAGCACCTAGGGAAGCTCACAATGCATTAGGTAGGGCCATATCATATATAGTCTCTCACAGATAGAGGTGTTGTACAATTGTAAGACTTAGTAGGAAAGGAAGTTCAAGGACTGATAAATGGTAGTCGATTGAAATTGTATATGGAAAATCAACCTACTAACTCTTAGTAGTTGCAACACAACAAATAGACATAGCCTCGATGAAGATATATGCATTCCCCTATATATTATTGAATTTTGTTTCTCAATCCTTTTATCAAATTTGGTGCATATGTTATAGCAATGGTGGATGGCGGAAACAACTAGTATTTATAACTAAGTGGGTACATATTGTAAATACTAGGAGTTAAAAGAAGAAGAAGGAAAAGAAAAGTAGAAAAATGAAGAAAAATCCAAAAATAAATAGTTAGAGGAATAAGTGATATACAAATAGATGGGAATGATACTGCGGAGTAGATAGAAAATTCATGCAACATAATTCTGAAGCCTACACACAGTAAAATTAGACACCATGCGATGAAATGAAGAAATAATTGGAAAATAAAAAAAACAGATGAACATAAAAGAAAGGATGTGTCAGAGCATTAATGAAAGGGTTTATAAAAGGAGAAAACATAGGAAGAGTTTAACACTTAGCGTTTTTTTTGAAATAGAAAACTTAAGAGTGAAAATTGAAGGATATTGAGCAATAGTGATAGTCAGTCGTGTGAAAGGAAAGAAAGATGGCACCCCCTAAGGTTGGCATTCTTGGACAATTTGTAAGAGTGACCTGACAGTTAGGGATGAAGAAGGAAAGAATGGTTGAACCAGATATTTTTATGGAGCTAGAGGATTTGACAACTTTGGTGACTGAATCCAACATCCCAACTAGGATAGAAGAATAAATACCAACTGTAGAACATGTGCAAGTGGGTCAGAGTGCAGGTCAATCATAAAACCCTAATGATGGGGCAAACCCTAATACCAAAAACCCTTCATATGCAAAAGAAATACAAAAAAAGAAACAAAAGTCTGTTGCATAGGAAGTATGAGTCAAAGATATTATAGTCCAACCAGGAATAGAGGGAGAAGAAGAAGAAGAAGAAGCAAAGGAGGATTTTGCAGCAAAAAATACGACCATGGTCCAGAAGAGGAAGTCTTCAGGAATAGTAGATTTCACGTCACCTTACATCCTAGATTCTATAGTTGCAATTGAGGACATGCTAGGGAAGGTGCCAAAGTTAATATATGCAGACCATGATGTGACATGCACAACAAAGTTTCTTGACCTTGCAAAAAAAAATTACTTGGAGAACAGTGGGGATGTAGGACCCTCAGGGAAACCCATTTTGGAGCCTACATAGTGGATCACAAGTTTATACAACTTGAGCATTATGAGTTTGTTGGACATACTACATTTCATACATGATAAGAACGTGGGCCTCTTCATGAAGCAATTTTTGGCAAGGGTACATGGAGGTATCGTGTGGATGGACATGTCGATCCATATATATGTAGATCTCATAGAAAAATTTACACTACCAATGATGTAAAACTCAAGGACTACTTGAAAAACAAAGCAAGAGATAAATAATTCGTAGAAGAGGTTAAAGCACAGGTCGGGAAAAACAAAGGAACCAGGGGAATAGTGATCAAAGGAATTAATGATTCTGTGGCAATGTTTTCAACGAAGTTGATGGCATGAAATTTTTTAAGGAAGTGCAGAAAGGAAGAGGCCCTAGTAGGAGTCATAGTAGTTGTTGTGCAATGCGCAAAGGGTGTAGTATTAATTTGGGATCCATACTTGTTGAACTAGTTTTTGATAGACTACAATGATGCACAAGATAATGGGACAAAATTTCATTGTTCCTACTTATTGATATTGATAGATTTGGTAGGATGGAAAGAGCCCAAATTTTCATCCTTTCTGGACAGAAAAGGGAAATGTTGTGCAACGCGGTACGAAACCTTATGGTAGGAAAATCACTATAAGAACCAACAAGCGAACATCGTAGTATTTTCAATGTTCCTGGAAGATATGAAGTAGAAGACACCTAATATTTGAATAATCCTAATTAAAGTAGTCCAAGGAAATGAAGGGATTTCCAACTTTAAGGCTTCAAGACACCACATGTGGATTCAAGAGAGAAGAGATCCAAATAAAAAATGGTTATAAATGAGGTAATTCACATCAGATGAATAAGTATAATGGATTGTGAAGGAATGAAATACACAATGGAAAGTTTCAGCTACACAAAAGAAAGGGACAAAACCAAAGGAACAAGCAGAAGTAGGTCCATCAAAGAAATCAGGCAGTCCAACAGAAAACCTAAGGAAGGCTGCAGAGCACAGTCAAACCCCAAGAAGTAGCATAGCGGTAAAGAATCCAAGGAAGAAAGACATAGTGTTAAGGGAAGAAGTATAAAGGGGTGGAGAGTTGGTAAAGGGAGCGCGAAAGGAGGTACAAAATGATGACGCAAAAAATAAGAAAACTGAGGCGTAGACCTCAACACCAACAAAGAAAAGTATTGGAACATAGGAGGGATAAATAAGGAAGAATATGAAGTACCACAAGAACCCTCCAGTACTTACTCTTACATAAGACAATGAAAAGTTTGTCGAAGATAAAGTACAAGATAGAGGGGGAAATGCACTACTTGCAGCAGAGACACGACGAGGGGAGATTATGGAAAATATAGCATAATTTCATGACATTGTATAGAGGTTGCATATAAATATATCACATCTCCATACAACACAACATAAAAAAAATGTACAGGAGGCACCAGTGCACAAGGAACAAGAAGAGACAATGCAAACAATAGTGAAGAGCAGTGACAGGTTCAAGTTCACTCAAGAAATGTTGGCAGTAGATGAGAACATAACGCATAAACTAGTGAAATACATATGACATATGGATTTAGTTTTTGAAAAATTACCCACAAAGGAACTATATGGGTTATAAGCGAGTGTGATGCAAGAGGTTCAGTCTAGATCTAGGGAAGATGCCACGAACCTAGAGATTGACTGGGAATTTAAGGAGATATTACATGTAACTTATGAGAAAATCACACTGGAGAAGGAGGAGGAGAAGAAGTGTGTACATATGTTATATAATAAACTTGCAGAAGTATATAATTACATACCAGACTACGGACAGGAACTTGAGGTCACAATAAAAGATAAGATCCAAAATATTGCACAGAAAATGGAAAAATAAAAATAGGAGATAATAGACTTAACAAAAAAACTAACTCCAAGAACACCTCTAGAAGTACAGAAACAAAGAGAGGAGGAGGATACTACGCACATAGATCTCATAGTGCATGAGGTAAAATAAGTGGTGGAACTATACGAAAGGACTGCACATATTTGGACTAGCCTAGAAGAGGATGAGAGGATAAAGCATCTGAAGTAGAGAGAAGAAACATTGAAAATTGCAGTTCATGACTTAATTAAGAAGAAAAAGATCATGTCCATATCCCTGAGATTTAGGGCCACATAGGAGATGAAAAAACTGCAAGCAGAGGTAAAGGCTGCATAGGAAGAAAAGCAAGCAAAGAAGTCTCAGTTGGAGCCATTTTAGCAAGAGGACAAAAGGATGATAGAAGCGCTCCAAATAGAAAAAGGAATACTGGAACAAGGACTGGAAGAAATAAGAGAAGTGATGAAATAGCACATGACAACAAAATATTTGGATATATTAGTAGGAAAGAGCACTCAGGATAAGGAGAAAGTGATAGAGTTGGAAAATAGATTTCATGCACTAGAGGCAGTGTTGCAAAAGGTGAACTAAGTGTCTATGGATGAGCCACATGTTAGTGTTGGGGGCCTGTTGGAGAAGAAATTTTTGGGAGAATATCACAACAAACAAGGAATATTAGAAGGAGAGGGCGCCATATTTTGAGTAAAAATAGCATGCATGACAGGATTTGTGGAAATATGGCGCATATGTGGACAAACCTAGCCATGTTAGGGTTAGGGTTTTGGAATGTATTGTAAGGGTCTTAAAACCATTTTTATAGTATAAATAAAATAGTTCTAAGGTAGATGTACAGATCTCATCTATGCTTTTGTGTAAGATCTTTGTGTGATGTTTTTCATGAAGAAAGTAGTTGGAGAACCTTTTTGAGTTTGTATTTTGGTTAGAGATGCAGAGTTTGGATGGAGTTGATGTAACTGAGGGTTGGGTCAAAACTTGTGGAGCTTGGTGTGACCTTGGTCCACCTCACTACTCTCTATTATCCTATGATATAATGCGCACACTGCCTTTTTGATGAATAGGAAAGAATAAGAAGATATTTCTGGACATATCCCCAGTGGGTTGAACCATGGTAAAAACTCTGTGTTGCAATGTGTTTGAATTATTTTATTATTTCTACAATTATGGTTAAATGGTTAGATGAATGAATGGTTTAAATTACAGTGCGCACTAGAAATATGTATATAGAATGAACATTGTGAATGAATGAATTAATAAATATGATGAATGGTATGGTATAATGCATGGATAAGTATAAATACAAGTAAGAAGAAAAACCCCAATCCCTTCCATGACTACAGACACCTACATCCCGCAATCATCCATAAACCATCTCGGGTGAGACTGTGTTGTGCACTTTGTGCATGGTTTAGCCTTCTGGTTTACTAGAAGGGTCGATGCTGAAAACAATTTTGTTGGAAAAATAAGGTAGAACCCGGGTCAACCCATACATCCACCAATTTATCTTGCTAATTTGGTTCTTAGTAGTGGGGATTGGTTTCTCCAATAGTTTAATGTCTATGAACATTTGTAACAGTAGTTTGGTGCCACTAAAAAAAAGCTATTGGTGTCTCTTTCTAAGTTGGTTCTAAGTAGTGGGGATTGTTGTATTTGGTAGATTAGTTTCTATGAATATATGTAAGAGCAGGTTGGTGCCTCTCAAAAAATGATATCAATTTCTCTTGTTAATTTTTTTCTTATCGGTGGGGATTGCTGGCTATGGTAGATTCGTTTAAAAAAAGATATATAAGGGTAGGGTGGGGCCTACAAAGATTTTCACCAGTGGGGATTGGTGTCTCTAGTAGGTTGGTTCCTATAAATATATGTAATAGTATTTTGGTGCCTGAAAATAATTATAAAGAGATTTTTTGTAGTTTTCTCCCGAAAGGGTTTCCACTTAAACCTTTTATCCCATGTTTTGTTGTTAATATATCTCATATGTGATTATTTTCTTATGGTTGATGAATTTTTGAAAAAGTAAAAAAGATATTCATATAATAATTCACCTCCTCCTCTTAGTATAATCCTTTTCTCAACATTTATTACATGGAAATAATAATTTGAAGGGACAACATGTTTTCCAATGATAGTCCAAAGGTACGATGTCAAAAAAGGCCTCTCATTCTATGGCCAACAAACCTTCCAATTAAGAATTAAGTAAGACAAGAAATGAGATTGAGGCTAGACTAGAGGACAAAGTCCTCTATAACATGTTTTCCTCCATGGTGAATAAAATCTACAAAAGTATCAATGTTGTGGATTTGAAAGTCGAGGAATGAGGAATGAACCAAAATCCCATCAAGAGTGATGCAAAAGAAATGAAAAATGGTAATAAGGGAATAAGTAGTCCAATATACCACACATAACCCACATTTTCATTCCACATATCATTTCCACTACCATGACATTCATTTAACATGATATCTTTTATTTTTTTCACATACATGTTTCAGGTATGAGGTAAAAATTGATGCACCAATTGATGCATCACACTTTGACACTATGACAATGATGATGATCTAGAAGGTAAAATATGGATTAATAAATTCAAAATCTATTTTGAGATATATTAAAAATGAAATGACGAAGACAAAATTAACATTGCATTGATGTGGATGGATATCCTTGACATTAGAAAAAGACCGAATTATATTAAAAATAAAATTTTCAAAGATTTCGTGATATAGATGAGAAGGCATTTTTTCACCAAAATCACTCGATTGCAACAATGTGAAACCGTGGATGATTATTTAAATGATATTATGTATTGGATACTAAGTTGAAGGGATATACAATAATCACTACTACAAATTACCATATCTATTTGAAATAGAATATAAGAAGGCAACTCAAATTATGACAAAGCAAAGTGCCAAAATCGTTGAAGATATTAATATCCTAAAAACAACCCCCTTGTGTCGAATTTCAAAATTAAAGTTCAAAATATATTCCTCTCCATAAAGGGAATGTGGCTTCAAGTAGAAAGAAGAAAAAAGAAAAAAGAAAAAATTTAAATGCCACACACCTAATTCGTGTCAAAGCATTAAATGCAAGGAAAAAAAATTATATTTTTATGAAATGAATAGAAACAATATTGACAAGGATGTTGAAGTAGTTTCCACTGATACATCTAACATAGAAACTAACAATGGCCATCCCAACAATCTATGTTGCTATGATGAAGTGTATTTATCAAGCCTTAGATCTTAAATAATTTTATTACATTGAGAAAAATATTCAACATAGCTAATACATAGTGGTAGTTGGCATAACATGATAGATACAAGGATACCCAAACAAATAAATATGTCCATCTACCTCACCTCCAACTTTGAAGTCATAATGCCACGAAACAAAACTACTTCATGCAATGAAAATTTGCGTAGGATATAATTCTCCATTGAAAGTTACACATTAAAATCCAAATGTATGTCATGGCTATAATAGGATTATATATTGTTCTAGGATCCCAAGGGCCTGAAATTGTTATTATGTTATCTCCTGAACTTACACATAATGATAAAAATCCTAATACACAAGGTTTATCTCAAAAGGGAACTACTAGGATGATGACCACTCTGAACTGATAAACATATCATCTCACTTTGTATTTTATCTTCTATAAATCAATGGAGGTATCCATAGATATTAATTTTACTACACCTATAACAATGAATATCAAAGGTGACATGAAGATATATCTCTAAAAATTTTTTTTTTATAGTGTAATGGAAAAATAATGATGGTAGGATCAAGATATCAATGCTAATACAAACAAGGGCCAATGGATTCAAGAGTTTAATCTAAGAGGGAAATTAAATAAATTATTTAGACTACAAGGGATACATATGAATGCAACAAGAAGAACTTAACATTCTTGAAATGCAAGTATATAAATACTAGGAGGACCTTGAATCTTCCACATCAAAACTACGCCATTAAGCTATGCATTACACAATCAAGTATTAGCCTATCACCCAATGAATAATATGTTATATACAATATAATACCAACATGTCTAACATAAAAAAGGGTTCAAGAGGGAGAAACTCCTCACAAACAATCCTTCCAATGGGGAATAAATACCCTTCTCTTGATCATAGAAAGCAAGTTCTAGCAATCTTTACCACATAAGAAATACTTAAAATAATTAGAACAATAAACCACACATTGATATGAGAAAAAACTTACACTTCATATATTCTCTAAGAAAGATATATCCATTTAAAGCTTCAAGGAGGGGAAAATCCAAAAATCCCACCATGAGAAATGATGAAGAGAGAAACCCATTATATAGGTTTTAGTTCCATATATAGGTTTGAGCTCCATATTCATATAAAATAAAATAATAATATCCACTAAAAAATCCTAGATATGTCCAAAGGAGATGTAAAGAAACAATATCATCTAAATTCCAAGTGAAACATGTTATCCCAAATTCCTAGGGATAACTAAGGAGATGATGTCTTGAGGCCCTCAGGTTCCAGACATGGAGTACCGAGATATATATTGACAAACAGTGTCCATTTTCAGAGAGAGAGACCCACCTCACCACCACAGTTATAGGATCTTCATGAGTGTATCCACCGCATCAATTGGCTTTTGGAAGACATTGGATCTTGCTCCATGAGGTACAAGCCAAGTATCATGGTGATTTTCACTTCAATATTTGAGGCATTTTAGGTTTTTTCATATATAAATACCTTGATTATGTTGTTGATTAATTGTGTTGGTTGTCATTGATGTCAACCCTTGAAGAAAGTACGGTAGAAAATTATGGTGGCACAAAGGTTTGGGTAATGGACCCAAGTTTTTTTGGATGGATAATGGTATGAGTTTTGATATATTTGCAAGAAAGACTATTCTATATGGATAGTACAGAGTTTTGATATATTTGCAAGAAAGACTATTCTATATGGATAGTACATGTTGATGCATCCCCCCTCCCCTTCCACGGTTATGCGACCTCCCAGTCTCTAGATCGTTCCAATGTTGAGTCGGATCGACTCTTCGACTCTTGTTCCAGCTCAGATTTATCTTACACAAACCCCCTTTTCTTTCCTTTGGCATAGGTCCTATGACACCCACACCCTCTGTCTACAAGTTCTGGTGCCCTTCAATTCATGCGAGCTAGCTTCTTTTCACTAGCCCCTTCTTCATATGTCCCTGTGCAGTGCCCTTGTGCTAATGCGTGATTTGGGGCGCGGGCAAGAATGGTTTCCAACCAACTTACTTTTTACCTACAATACTTCTCATGCTGAAATGCACCCTCTCACTAAAACAATGGTTGAAATTGTGGCCCGCTCAAGGAATATTATCATCCGATCATTTCCTAGCCCCACAATCCCTTCTATATATCAATCTCTTCTCCTTTGGTGATGCCTGCGATCAATGGTTGCTATCAATCCCCATTTCACACTTCTTTCCTCCTTCCATGCGTCTCCTTAGATCTCTACGATATGTCGACATGTAGTCCATTCGAATCAATAGTTGTTGCTGAATCCACATTTTTGACCTTTGGAAGTTTCAACTCTCAACTCCACTCTTTGGTGCCTCGGCTCTATGGCTCCCTGGTGCTTCGGTGCTTTGGGATTTGGATGTTTCAGTTCTCAAAATGAAACTCCAATGTAACTTTCTTTGGAGCTCATGATCCGGTTACAAGTGTCCCCTCATAGATCGACACTCTCAGCTCTTCAGTTCTTCAGGCTTCGGGTGTTTCAATGTTACACCTCTGCCTCCTTTTGTGTCTCCTAACTGGTTGACAC
>CBVK0100455096.1:0-13717 GCA_900067695.1 Picea abies
ACCTTAAGCAACCCTCTAGACTCATATCCAAGTTCCATTTTCCATATAGAAACTTGACCCTTAGGGGATTCCATCGATACATATAATTTTCCATCTCAATGATGCAGAGCTCCCCTTCTCTACTCGGGGCTGCTCGACCTCCCAGTCTTGGATCATTCAAAACTGGGAGTCGAATTGACTCTTTGGGCCCCTACTAGGAGCCAAATAAATTTAACACAAGACCCTTATCTCCTTAAGCACATGTCCTATGTAACCCACAATCCATTTTCCTGGCACTCTTGTTAATTTTAAATTGGTGGGCACTAGCTCTTTCCTCTAGGCTTGTTTCCTTCATATGACCTCAGGCCGTGACCTGGGGCTAAACTCTAAGGTGCTTTGGAAATTTAGGCTTCAGTTGTTTCAACTGTAGTTGAAGCCTTTTTACTTGAACCCCGAACCAAAGAACTTATCTGGGCGAGATCTATGAGTGCTCAAAAAATCTTTTTCCTCCAGAGTATTCCTTACCCAAATCTACAGATCAAGTGCCACACATCATCCTATATCAAAGACTGCTAATTCCTTCGGCAATTCGGGCTTCAATGCTTTTGAATGCACATGACCACTTTTTCCACAAACTACGAATCAAAAAAAGCATTTGGACCAGATCTATGGTCCGTGCTTTCCTAAAAGTGAACAATTGTGATATACTTTGGGACTTTGGCCTTCGGGAGTTCTAAACATTTCAATACCCTTTTTCCTAGAATTAATTCTAAATGAAGCTATGGATCGAGTGCCACATGCTTTTCTTGATCTATGGTCGAGATTGTCCTTTGATTCCAATTCGAGAGACTTAAGTCAACAACCTTTTCTCTTCTTTCTCCCGTAGTGTAAATCTTTTAAGGTCAGTCTCCACTCTCCATGTGTCCCTCCGTTCACCAACGAATCCTATTGACTTTGGGAGTTCGTGACTTTTCTCTCCAATTCCCCAGAAGTGTCATATCACCAAAGTGATATTCCTAACGCCATGTATTCCAACAACGGACGGCTAGGATAATTCCTTATTTCCCTTCTAGGTGAACACTTATGGATCCCCCGATCTAATGACATGTGTCCTCCTTAGATCGATGGTCTCAAAGGACTTCGCTACTTCACGAATTCAGATATTTTTTCACCCTCCACACAGACTTTTCGCATAAGTGCTTTCCTCCAAAGTAGGTGGATCTCCACCACATACCCTTCCGGATCCAACGGTCCAGATTTTCTTGGAAACTTCAAGACTTTGTGAAGTTTTCTCTTTTCTCCACATAGATATTCTAGATCTCTTTCTCACAAAATATTTGATCTACTACCATTCATCCTCCTCGATATCAAATTCTTAGATTCATTTTGTCGCTTCGGGACTTAGACAATCCTACTCTTTGAACACCTTCAAACCTCTGAATTTTTCATGCTACAAAGTGCAGGATCTGGAGACACATGTACCTACAAGATCGACGAACCATATCTTCTTCAGGCCCCTAATGACTTCAATATTTGCAACTCCGCTCCTACTCTCTTTCAGAGTGTTATATCTATGGACCTCTGGATCTAATTCCATGTGCTTCATAGATATTGATAGGTAGGATATCCTTCACAAATTTGGGCTTTAAGAGTCTTGCACACTTCACTCCCACTTTTCCCCAAAGTTCTCTTCTTCTGAAGCATGTGGATGTTCGCTACGTGTCCCTTCCAGATCCAACAGTCTAGATTTCTTCAGCCTTCGTGACTTCGAGGATTTTTCACGCTGGTCATCTGGAATTTACCGGAGTGTGATTTTTTTGGACTTCCATATCTACTGCCACTTGTCCCTCTAGATGATGCATGATCCCGATAAACTTTGGGACTATGGAACTTCGACGAGTCCTTATTCTTGTGCACTTAAAAGGGAATTTAAAGTTCATGCACTTTACCTGGATCCAATGGATGTCGATCCTTTGCACCCAAATCTAACAGCTAGGATTTGACTCTCCTTCTCAGTGCATTCATCATGGTGTCTGGATGTGGGATTAAATGGTCTATATCTCTTTGTCTGCATCTATCCTAACGACAGTTGTTGCTCCTCCTCCTGAGCTTCTTCTTTCTCCTGAAATTGGGAAAATTTGTAAGTGTCCAAAGGTTTTGGTCCTTGAACCTTCTCCTTCAAACTTGACTCAGATAGGTCTTCTCCTGAATCCTGAACTCTTCTAGGTTCACTGATGCAATCCTTTCATTCACTCAATGCACACCTTGCATATCTTCTTCCCCCAGAGTTTTCAACAACTCTGGTTCCTTCAACTTCTCCAACACTTCAGAATGTGTTGGTCCTATGCACTCTTTGAACCTGATCAAAGCACTCCTTGCTGAGCTTACAAAGTGTTAAAAAAATTTGTCTTTTGTGCCTTCTCCTACACAGACTTCCTCCTCCAAGGTATTCAATAACCTTGAGGCTCCTCTCGAGATTGTGAATATTCTGGTGTGCCCACCTAACACGTTCTCCTCTAAACTTGAAGAATATTTCAGATACACACTCCTTGCGTTGCCTCACATATTTATTAGCACTCTGTCATGCACTCCTTGAATTTATCCTAAATAACCTAGACATAATCCAACAAACTCACAGACATAGAATTTTGTCTATCCCTACAGATGGAAACCTATCAGAAGCATCTAAAACATATACACCCCTAAACACATAGATAACATTCATCAAATACACATAAACACACAAAACAATTATAGGCATGGAAAACCTCTCTTTGTATTAATATGAATGTAAATTACAATATGTGCACAAAAGCTTGGACTGCAATAGACTCTCGACTCTTCTCTTCTCTTGGCTTACAATTTTTTTCATCAACTTTCAACAACCTATACTCGGCATATGATATTCTAGTGGTGTCTAATCACCAATTACAATGCCTATCTACTAAGGCTTAGTACATTGAAGGACCATGTAGATCTCAGATCCGAGGAAAATCTCAAGATCTATTCCAAATCAATCCTAACAAAGGTGACTTCATCTACTTCCTGTACCAAGGCATGAATCAAATATGCTTAATCCTTACAACATTTAATTGCATTAAATTTATATTTTGAAATTTAGAAATGGGAGGGTTGCACCTCTCCCTTCCTTGAATGTGCTTTGATGTGCTAGATAGTTGGCCCATTTTTTAGGTGGAGCGATGCTACTGCATCATATTCCACTACTGGGAAAATAGTGATCTCCTGCTCATGAGATCCTCTACTACATTGTTGAAATCCCCATGGATACCAAAATTTCCCATGGAGTTGTCCTCCTACTCCTCTACATTGTTGTTGTTGTTGCCCTGCTACTCTTGCAGGTTCTCTTCTTTTGCTCAGCTTCTCCTTGTTGGCATTCTCCTCTCCTGCTAACTTCAACATCAGATTCCTAATCTCCTCTATCACCTCTTCTAGATGATCTGTTGGATGTCTCCTTGGTAATATTTTTTTTTATGTATCTCATTATGTTGATCTATGGGATGATAAAATTGATCTCCCACTCTGTTTTTATCCCATGTGGCACTTACTTGTCATTATGCTACAAAATCCAATTCTGAAGTCTCCTCACTAAGTTGTTTCTCATCTTCCTCCTCTGAAAGATTGCCTTCTGTCAGTTCCTCTACTGGTACACTCCCAGCTTCTTCCAGTTTCTCCCCATACTGGAATTCTTCTCCACCTATTTCCAACCTGACCTATTGTATCTTCTAACTTTCCATGGTCACTCTTCTCTCTAGGGATTCCAGTTCCCTGTATAGATCATTCAAGTCCATGTTGTCTGCTTCCTCTTCTACTACAGGCTTATGTTCTATAGTCATCTCTTGTTCAACTTCTTGACTGAAATTTCTAATCAATTATGTTGAATTCTCTTCTTATTTTTCTTTTTCTTTTGCTTTTGCTCCTTTATGATAGTCACATTTGGTTGTCTTTCTGTTGCATTTGCAACACATAGCCTAGACTTTTCTTAGCTAGTTGGAAGGAATAGACTGATTCCCCCAATGACCATAACATTCATTTGATCCTCCTCCATCAGCACTCCTTTCTGATATGAACTCTCAACTGAGTTAACGAGACTGTCAGACAATATACTCTCCTCTCCCTTTCCCACCTGGCAATTTGGGACTTCACCTCTGCCCTTTTGGCAATCTATGAGATCTTTAGATGATCTCATCTCATTTCCCACTTGGCAATTTGAACTTTCATAACTTCCCTCCTGGAAATTCATGAGATCAACTGATATCTTCTCCTCCTCATCACTGAGGATATTTCCACTCTCGGGTTCACAAATGTAAACCACTTTCTTTGTGTCACTAAGGGTTTTTAGCTTCCCTCAACCACCTCTTCAACACATTTTGTTTCCTTCTAGACCACAACTTATGGACATGAAACTTAGTTTTCTGCTTCATTGGCCATTCATACCTCCAATGTACCAGTGCCTCCTGTTGCATCTTCATTGTTAGCCTCTCCATTTCTTCTCTCACCTACTTGAGCTCTTTATTCATCTATGCCTTGATTTTCTTCTTCTGGTCCTCTCCTTGACCTCTTCTATGGCCTTCAGTAGCCATTTTATTTCTCTTTCCTTTGGCCCACCTGGGTGTCTATTGTCTACTCTACAACTGAGATTATCTCTATCTCTTGTCCTTTGTTTCCTCCATCCTTTTCCAATTTTCTACAAGAAAAATCAAGCTCTGATACAACTTGATGCAAACCCCCCCTCTCTCCTTGGGAATAATCAACCTTCCGATCTAGGATCATTCAAAACAAGGAGTCAGATAGACTCTTTAGGACCCTTCTAGGACTTGAATCAATTTAACACAGGCCCCTTATCTCCTTAAGCATAGGTCCTATGTAACCCACGAGCCCTTTTCCTGGAGCTCTTGGAAATTTTAAACTAGCGGGTGCTAGACCCTTCTTCTAGGCCCCTTTCCTTCATATGACCTTGGGTCGTGACCTAGGGATAAACCCTAAGGAACTTTGAAAACTTGGGCTTCATCGATTTCAACTGCAGCTAAATCCTTTTTACCCAAATCCCGAATCGACGAACTTACCTGGGTGAGATCTATGTCTCACGTTCCTCCAACAGACAATGACTATGATCCTCTTTGGGACTCCGACCTACTAGAGTTTCAAGCACTCCAAACACATTTTTCCTCTGGATTATTCCATACCCAAAGCTACAGATCAAGCACCGCACATCCTCCTGGATCAACAACTCTTGATTCCTTTGACAATTTGGGCTTCGACGCTTTTGAATGCACCTGACCACATTTTCCATGAACTCTGAATCGACAAAATCACTTGGACCAAATATACGGTCTGCACTCTCCTGATATCCAAAGACTGTAATCTACTTCAGGAGTTCCAAATGTTTCAACACCCTTTTTCCCCGAAGTACTTCTAAACGAAGCTATGGATTGAGTGCCATGTGCTTGGCTCGATCTAGGTTCGAGATTGCCCTTTGATTCCACTTCAAGAGAATTCAGTCAATGCCTCGTTTCTCTTTTTTCTCCTGAGGTGTCAATCCTCTGAAGTGAGTATCCACTGTCCAAATGTCCCTCCATTCACCATTGAATCCTATTGACTTCGGGACTTTTCCTCTTTGAGACCTTTCTCTCCAATTCCCCCGAAGTGATATTCCTAATGCCACATATTCCAACAATGGATGGCTAAGATGATTCCTTATTTCCTTTCTGGGTGCACACTTATAGATCCCGCGATCTAATGACACCTGTCCTCCTTATATCGACAGTCTCAAAGGACTTCACTACTTCGTAAATTCGATGATATTTGCACCCTCCACATATACTTTTCACCAAAGTTATTTCATCCGAAGTACGCGGATCTCTACCATGTACCCTTTTGGATCCAACGGTCCATGTTTACTTCACCACTTCATGAATTTGTGAAGTTTTCTCTATGCTCCATGAAAATCTTCTTGATCTCTTTCTCACGAACTCTCTGATCTGCTTCCACGTATCCTCATCGATACCGATGACTTGGATTCACTTCACCACTTTGGGACTTCGACAATACCACTCTTTGAACACCTTGAAACCTCCAAAGTGTTACTTCTCCGAAGTATAGGATCTGGGGACACCTATCCCTGTAGGATCAACAACCCAGATCTTCTTCACCCTTGCAACGAATTGGGGAGTTTGCAACTCCGCTCCTTCTCTCTTCCAGAGTGTTATACCTTCAGACCTTTAGATATGATGCTACATGCCTTTTGGAAATTGATGACTAGGATAAGATTCACAACTTTGAGATTTAGGATTCTTGCACACTCCACTCCCACTTTTCCCTGAATTTCTCTTCTTCTGAAGCATGCAAATATTCACCATGTGTCCCTTCTAGATATAATGGTCTGGATTTCTTCAGCCTTCACGACTTTAACAATTTTGCACGCTTCTCACCTAGAATATCCTAGAGTGTGATTTCTTCGGACTTCCAGATATTCTTCAACCTGTCCCTCGGGATGATGGACAACCCCGATCTACTTCGAGACTTCAGGACTTCGACGCGTCCTTACTTCAGAGCACTTAAAATAGAATTTAAAGTCCATTCTCTTTACCTGGATTTGACGGATGTTGATCCTTCATGCCTAGATCTGAAGGCTACGATATGAATCTCCTTCTTGGTGCACTCCTCTTGGTTTATAGATTTGGGATTCGATGGTCCATATCTCTTTCTCCTTTAATTCTGATGGCAGTTGTTTCTCCTCCTCCTAAGATTCTCCTTTCTCCCGAAATTGGGAAAATTTGTAAGTCTCCAAAGGTTTTGTCCCTTGAACCTTCTCCTGCAAGCCCAACTGTTGGGTCTCAATTTATGCTTATCCTATTGATCTTTGGGATTTGGAAGAAGTCCATCGGTGCACACCTTGCGCTATCCTTTTTGAACTTTTTCCAATGTAGGTTGACCTTGGCTCTGGCGCACACTTGCACTTTTGCTGTGCAAACTTTCACTAGTTTTCGCGAGCCTTTCTGTTTCTCGGATTTATTAGGGACTCAACCCTCTACTTCCTCCAAAGGAATTCTTTCACCCTCCTCACACTTAACGCTCATCCTCCTAAGCATATGAAGAGTTGACCCACTCCACTTTTGGTGCACTCCTTTCACCTGTCTGAATATTGACACTTTGTCAACACCTATCGAATTGTTGGCTTGGTGCACTCCTTGCACAAGTCTTCTCCTGAATGCTAAAATATTTCAGGTTCACTGATTCACTCCTTGCATCCACTCAATGCACAACTTCATATCTTTGTCCCTGAGTGTGTTCAACAACTATGGTTCCTTCAACTTCTCCAACACTTGAGAATGTGTTGGTCCTAAGCACTCTTTGCACCTACTCAAAGCACTCCTTGTTGATATTATACAGTGTTCAATAACTCTATCTTATATTCCTTTTCCTGCAGAGACTTCCTCCTCCAAGGTATTCAGTAACCTTGAGGATCCTCTTGAAATTGTCAATACTTTGGTGTGCCCACCTAGCACATTCTCCTCTGAGCTTGAAGCAGAGTTCAGATATGCACTCCTTGCGTTGGCTCATAGATTTCTTAGCACTTTGTATGCACTCCTTAAATTTAGCCTAAAGAACCCAGAAATAACCCAACAAACTCATAGACAGAGAATTTGGTCTATCCCTGCTGACAGAATCCTATCACAAGAATCTACAACATATATACCCCTAAACGCACAGATAACATTCATCAAATACACATAAACACACAAAAAACTCATAGGTAGGAAAAACTTCTCTTTGTATTAATATGAATGTTAATTACAATATCTGCACAAAATCTTAGACTGCAATAGAGTCTCGACTCTTCTCTCCTCTTGGATTACAATATTTTTTCATTAACTTTCAACATCCTCTACTGGGCATATGATACAAAGCTTTATACAAGAGGAGACTCATTGAGTCTTTCCCTCCAACTACTCTAGTGGTGTCTAATCATCAATTACAATACCAATCTACTTAGGCTTAGTACATTGAATAACCATGTATATCTCAAATCCAAGTCAAAGATCAAGATCTATTCCAACTCAAGCCTAATAAAGGAGACTTCATTTACTTCCTATACCAAGGCATGAATCAAATTTTCTTAAGCGTTACAACATTTAATTTCATTAAATTTATATTTCAAAATTTAAAAATGGGAGGGCTACGCCTCTCCCTTCCTTGAATGTGATTTGATGTGCTAGATAGCTGGCGCATTGCTGAGGTGGAGCGATGCTCCTACATCACTCAATCCCCCTAGGGTCATTGAGATTCTCCCCTTGAAGTGATTACCTCACCTCTAAAGTGACAGGAACAACTACCTAAGGTGACAGCGAGTAGGTACTCTCTAAGTTGTCTCTAATTGTTGATTGGGTCAGGATTTTCACAACCTACAACTTGTGTTCTAACATTTTAGAGCCATTTTTAGGGAGGATTTTGTATCCTTTTTCGAAACCTAATGACACTTTGCAAAACTATACCAAAGCCTCTCCCCTAGATTTCCTAGTGACTCCACCCAAGGGAAGCTCCCTTTCCACCCTTGATGATCTCTTATTGAATCTTATCTGGCATCTCTACCTTCCCAGAACCTACCTTTTCCTTGTTTCCCCTTTGGTGAGCCTTGATCTCATCTACTGAATCCATTAGGGTGTATTTTCATTCGATGGAAATATGGCACCATGGGATGAACCCTCCTCTATAACTTGTTATGCCTCGAAGAGGACACTTTGATGGATGGAAAAGGAAAAGTCTGCTAATAAAGCTACTGAGGAAATGATGAATCATATAAGAGAGTTATTTCCTACGAAAGAAATATCTCTTGAAAATGAGGAATTGCTCGAATGTAATACCCCAGTTCTAATCCCCATATTATATGACGTATTTTATGAATTTATGAAAGACCAGAGTGCCAAAACAATTAAAACAGGGCTATGTACCTAGGAAATGTAATGTTATGATCATTATTAATAATAAAAACATTGCTAGCTGCTAGAGAGACACGGACAAGATTTATAGCATGCTATGATTCCACAAGAGAGGGGAATTGAGGGGATACGTGTTTATTTTATATTTTTATTTACCCATTTTTGTTTAATAGATAATATCAGTTACATAATATTCTTAGGGGAAATCCATGTGGTCCTTTAATTCCAAGAAATACACAAACCTATTTTTGGTCTATTTTGGGGTTCACTCACTCACTCACTCATTGTTCATTGTTCATTGTTCAAAGATTTCACTATGTTCTCTCTCCATTCATTCTTTCACCCACTCTTCATTCCTCATTCATTTTCATCTTGGCTTGGGAAAGAAAAATGAATGTGGAGAGGAGTCATGGCTTTGTTGGCTGTAATTACTATTGGTGTATTCCAACCATGAATTAATGCCTGCATGTACGATATGAATTGTCATGTGTTACATTTTAGCCACATCTGTGACTCCTGAGAGTCCCATCATGGACATTAATGACTAGATGCACTAGAACCCTGGAAGGAGTTGGATAGTCTAAGGGACTACGTGGTAGAGAAGGGGGTTCATTCTCTTGGGTTGTGTAGGATGGGTAGAAGAGAGTTGGTGTAACTTGGATTGTTTTTTGTTTTGAGAATCCCATGAGAGAGTGAGTGTTGACTGGTTTGGGAAGTTGAGTGACACCCTGGAACGATCCTCATGCATTCATAGCCCTGTCTCGGGGGTGACATTGTTGTTGAGGCTTGGAATAACAATGTCTATGGTTGGGTGGAACATCCTTGGTCTGCAATCAATTGGTGATTCATTTCATTAAATATAAGTTCTCTCTATCATGGTTTCATTTACATGCATATTTATTTCCACTATGTATTTATTTATCTATGAAATTTGTATCTATAGTATGCATGCTTATTGGTTATTGTTGTGCATGACATATGGTTCTTTTCTTTTATGTTGTAGCATGAATCTTTATCTCTACATGTGAATATTTCATGCATATTTGTTAATTAAAAATTTACTATAATTCAAAATTAGTTTAGAAGCAAGCTTGAAGTAGAGTGCCCATCCTATGGGTGGTTGAGTACATTACATATTGGTATCAGAGCTTCTGGTTGAAACACTGGGATGGTATGGGCTAGAATTGTTGGACAGGGTATTATGGTTAATAAGGAATATTTATTTGAAATCTTAAATCTCTGGAGACATAGATTTGGAGAGACCACGCAAAATCCAGAGAATCGTGCATACAAAGATCCTTTGTAAAGGATCGTAGAATCTTGATTGTTCCATTTTAAAATTTGGGAGCAATCACAACTGTTGAATCAAAGAGATCTAGATCATTAGATTAGGATTCAGGTAAGCAAGGATCATCAGATAGAGGTGAAGCTAGAGGTTGGGAGAGATTAAATCCCAACCATAAAATTGAATTGATCAATCACCAGTCGTTGATCAAAGCCAAGTGAGAGATAGAAGAATCCAAAACTTTTCCACTTCGATGATTATTAGAGACAAGGAAGCAGCATGGAAATTCAAAGTCGTGAAATCCCACCGGTCATCTGATTTGATAGGAATCTCTAGTGAGATCTCAGTCGTCGATCATGGTCATCCAGCGTTGACCCTCCATATGTAAATAAGTTGGAGTCCTAGAACTCCCGAAGGTCGAAGTCATGAAATCTTTCCATTTGTTAGATTGAGGGAAGAATCTAAGATGAAAATGATATTTTAGATCATACGTACAAGGATAGAGAAGTTTAGAGACTCCGTAACTTCGCCACTTCGATGATTACTGGAGACCAGGAAAAGTCGTGAAGTACCAAATCCACGAAGTGCCGAAGCTGTAAAGTGTCAAAGAAATGAAGTACAAAGAGGTAGTCGCGAAATCACGTAGGTTGTTAGATTTGGAGTGGAGGAATGTGGATCATTTATTTGGTGAATGTCATGCCTTATGCCACATGGAAAGGGTTCCATATGGGGACACATGTCACATAAATTCAGGGCCTTTTGGACCCCAATATGCCCAGTTCTGAGTGACACATGGCACACATACCATGGGTGCATGTCACCATAGGTGACATAAACATGGCATGTCATCCTCATGACTATGGCCTTTAGGAATGTCCAATATCTCTGCTAGCAAATGTGTCGAAGCATAAAGTAGTGAATTCATGCATACTGTCAATCGAAGCTCCCTTCAAGACTTTTCTCAACCATTGGATCAAGCAGTGGAAGGATGGCATAAGTACTTCGAAAGGTATAACTGCAGGGGAGTTGAATAACTCGAGAGTTGTACTATCCTGAAGTCTTGGAGTGCCAAAGTCCTAAAAACTGTATATCAACATCAGGTAGGATCCTTCATGGCCGTTCGATAAAGAAGTGGGAGGACAGAGTAAGATGGAATGTTAATGGGAAATGACCATTTGCCTAAACTTTATTACCACTTCGGCAGGTATAACTCTGGGGGAGTTGAACAACTTGGGAGCTGTGATATCCTAAAGTCCCATAGTGTTGAAGTCTCTAAGTGAATAAGGATCTTCCATATCATTAAGTAGTAGTCATTGGATTAAGCTAGTGGAAGGATAGCGTAAGGGGATATGTTAACCGATAGTAAGAGTTCATCATCACTTTATGACCACTTTAGTAGGTATAACTCTAGGGAATTTGAATGACTCAAGAGTTGTATTATCCCATAGTCCGAGAGCACCAAAGACCCGAAATGAATATGGATTTTCCATGTCAACACCTGGTTAAGTCGTGATCATTGATTTAATTGAGGTAGCTAGAGAAGTCAAGATCATCCATCCCATAGGAGATTAAATCTCAACCGTCCAATATACTAATGGAGATGATATAAATAATTCGATGAAGTTTACTCCAAGAAGGTTGGAAGATTGAAAAGGGAGAATATCTGAAGGCCAAAGTCTAGAGGACTTGGTTCCAAGAATTGGTCTCATGATAAAGTAAAGGGGATTGATTAGAGGCGTGAAGGGCTTAGAAGTAAACAAGTTGCATACTTTTTGAATGAGATCCTTTGTAGAGAATAAATAGGAAAGATATGAAGGAACATCACTAAGAATCGATAAGCCCATCGTTTCGAGCCACAATCATAAGGAAAATGGATTGAAGGAAGTGCCTGTGTAGAATTCGAATTTTTTACCAGTTAAAAGGGGTTGTGGAATAATTTGAAAATATTGGCACACAACCATTCCATTGCCACTATAAGATCTTGTTTGCATAAAAAGGGTGAAAGTGACTTTTTCAGGAAGCCATAACTTTCATCTCAGAGATCGGATTGGGGCATGGGAATATTCACTGGGAAGATAATTCAAAGGAGAATAACACTGAAATGTTATAGTTTGTAGAATGATGATATATTTTCTTCAAAAAAAAAGGTTCTTGTAGCATTAATTGAAATGTTTTTATGATATGCATTTTTCTAACAAAAATGGTTACTTCCACATTTTGTAGAATTAGGAGGTATAAAAATATCATTTCAGTAGAAGAATTCATATTCAATAAATGGAAGTAGGAGAGGGAGCTTACAACTATGATAAAGAGGCCAAAGGGAAAAATATCAGTTTTGGTAATGGAGACAGAATCCAACGGACACAAGAGTAGAGGGGAGCAAGAAACCTTATTAGAGACTATGAGAATCCTGAAAATAGAATTACAAAGATACAAAGAAGACAATGATAGATTGATAAGAGAACAAGATCATATAAATACTTAAGTGATGCAAGTCTTAAATTAGTTGCAGAGGAAAACAAAGAATGGATCAAAATCAAAATAGGAAGAAGAGGGAAGATATCATGAAATAAGAGATAAATATAGAAAATATGGTTATTTAAGAAGTGATAGAATAAATCATAGACATCACTCACCTCCTTAATCAATAAGGAAATTTTGTGCATATGAAGATTCCATAAGTAGTCAAGAGGTGTCTCATGTTAGGAACCAAATAAGAAGTCATGAATTGGAAAATTTGCAAGGAGAGCTAAGTAAGATTAAGCCACCATCCTTTGATGGTGAAAGATAAAGGGAGGATGATGTTGAAGCATGGTTGGTTGGACTCAAGAGGTATTTTCAATTCCATAATGGAAAAGCCACTTACCATCTATAATATGGAAAATCTTACCATCTATATGGAAAACCCATAATTCCTAAAATAGTGGATAGATTACATTTGAAGAAAATTAGTCTTGAAAAAATAAAGTTTGGTTCATCTAGCCACTGGAACCAAATGGAGAATCCATGATATGGTTAGAGGTTTTTCCATAAGTCTTAATGGTGTGAATACTAATGTTGATATAAATATTATACCATTGGGGTCTTATGATATTATAATTGGATTGGATTGGTTTGACAAGCATTGTGTTGTCCTAGATTTTCATAAAAAGACATTTACATGTCTTGATGAAGAAGGGAAACATAAAGCTGTGAAAGGGGTTCCAAGACCCGTTCCCATAAGGGAGATTTCTGCCTTACAGTTGAAGAGATGTTTCAGGAAAGGATGTCAGTTGTATGCAACCCATGTGGAGGAGCTAGAAAGGACAAAGGGCCAAGCCTTGAATAATTTTTGGTACTACAAGAGTTTCAATATGTATTCCAAGAAATACCAGGATTGCCACCAAAGAGGGAGATAAATTTATCCATTGATTTAGTACCAGGAGCTACCCCCATATCAAAAACACCTTACAGAATGAGTACACCAGAATTAAAAGAATTACAAATGCAGTTGGAA
>CBVK0100455097.1:0-12013 GCA_900067695.1 Picea abies
TCTTCCGATCTCACATGCCATTATTATGTCAATCACTCCTTTGGGTGTGACCTTCACTAATTAATTTTCATCAACACTACTTCTAATGATCATAAGTAACGATTTGTCATTTTTGTGTGGACTATTTAACATACCTTATCGAATTGTTTTTGGATTAATTTCTCCGAATTATCTTAAAAATTGTTCATAATTCATTAACCACCATAATTCATTTCTTTCCCCTATATATCTACATATACTTGAATGATAATTTTCCTTCATATCATAATAAGGAGTCTAAAGCACATTTTTTTCTTTTGACAAAAGCGAGTAATGGAGTTTATATTAGAAAAACAACAACCAACCACTGGCTTAGATACATAGGATACTTGAACTACAATACTAAACTTAGAAGCCTTGTGTGGCTACTACAAACTGCCAATACGCAAAGTTGAACTACCATACATAGGACTCTAAATTCATGCTTAGATGCCTTGCATGGCTACTACAAAATGCCAATACGTAGAATTATTTGCAACCTGTGGCTAGCTTTGGAGCGGCTTCCTGATTACTTTGGGCCTTCCTTCTTGGACTGGTCCCTTTCTAGCTTCCATTCCTTATTCATTTTCTCCATCTACTGCTCCAAACTGCTAACCCTTTCTTCAAGTTCTTTCTTTGGGTCTTTCAGTTCCTTCCTCAGCTTCCACAATTCTTCAAATAGGCCTGATTTTGTATCTATTATGTCTTTCTCCAGCACTTCCATGCGCCTCCCTACTTCACTGTCTGGGTTCTGAAGGAAATCGTCTAGATTGATCAGCTGGTTGCATAGTTTCTGCATGTTTCCTTCCAATTCTGCTATTTTTTCCTCTAACATAGGCTTGTTCCCAGAGCTTGACTCCATCGAGTTTTCCTCTGCTGGATCCCTGCTGCTTCTCTGGATCTCCTTGCCTCTGCGCTCTCTACCCGTGCTTGACTTCCTTTCAGTGTGACTACTACTCCTGATCTGTTCCTTTCCTTCCCTACGATTTGAGTTTAAGAGTGCATCCTCAGTTTCCCTAGCCCACTCGATTCATTGGATATGGAGTATGGGCGGTTGCCTACGTTCAACGACCAAATGATGTTGTCCTCCATCAAACCTAAGGATCGTGCTTACTGACTGAGGTGAAGTCGTCCTTGCGCATGTGTTGTCATATTTGTCCCTTTTGCCCACTTGCTCAACCATTCCACCTTGGAAGATCACGAGATTTCCCAGTCGGACGAAACCTCGTTTAGAAGCGTGCAACCTTTCTCCAACTGGGCTCCCGAGTTGGCCTCTTCATCTGCTTGGGCGTTGTTTCCCCAGAGGACATGGTACAACTAAAAAGTTTGAAACTGTCCTAGCAATAGATGGATTTTGTCCAAGGTGTGCTGGAGTTTGGCATTTGTGACTCAGGTGCGCTGGATTAAGGCTTGGATTATAATCCTTGAATCCCCTAGAATGAGAAAGTCATGAACATTGAGGATTAAGGCTTGAGTGAGCCCTTGCCAGAGGGCAAGAGCTTCTGCTTTGTTGTTGGTTTCAAAGCCAAATCCCTAGGAAAAACTAAGGCTAGTAATTCCAGTGGGGCTTACTAAGACACCTCCTCCACCTACCACCCCCAGATTCCCCTTGGAGGCTCCATCAAATGAAAGAATATGGGAAGTCTTCGTTCTTTTCCACTCTTGCAGCTCATGCTTCCCCATCCTGAGTTCCCAACTTTGAGTGGGGGGGTTTAGGGGACATGGTTGTTGAAGATTTTGGAGGCCAAGATGCCCCAACCAACATTATTCTTTCCTTTCTAATGGTTTTGAGTTTGATGCCGTGATGAAGTGGGGGGAACTTTCGCTGAAGAGAGCCTTGATCCTTGTGGCTACTTGAATTGGGATCCTCTTTGCTTCCCTAAATAACTGGTTGTTTCTTTCCATCCAGATCTTCCAAAGGACAAACTTTGGAAGCGTTCTCGAGAGGGCTAAGAGGTGTCCTTGACTGGCTGTCTAAAAAGGGCAGAGAGAATGCCAACTCATAAGCAGTGCATGTGTTTCTTGAGGTAGAATTGTAGCTAGGGTCCCCAGTCCAAGATCTAGATTCTAGACCTCCATGGCATAGGGGTAGCCTAGCAGAAGATGATAAGTAGTCTCCTCTTCTTGGCAGCAGAGGGGGCATCTGGAGGGCCCTTCCCACCCTATTCTTCTAAATTTTTCCCCCGAGAGGACTCCCTTGTGTGCTAGTGTCTATATAAACATGTCTATCTTCGGAATTGACTTCGTTGTCTAGACGGATTTTTAGATTGCATGGTCAGGAGGAACATGGGGGACTAAAGCTATATGGAGATACCCTATAATAGTAGTGTACAAGCCAGAGCGATGGCCCCAACCTCTCTTGTCTTTTTTCTTTTTTTGTAATGGGGATTTCCCTTCCAACCAGCTCTTTAATAACTTCCATTCTTCTTCAAGGTCTGGAGGAAGGCTAGTAATTCCCCAACATAACCAGGAGTGATTCTCATTGTTACTCCAACTTGAGATATCCCATAGGCTGTGTAAATTTTGTAGTTTCATCTAGTCTTTGAGCTGCCTGAGGCCTTGCTTTGTTGACAGAGGTGGTTCTCCCAGGACTGAGTCTTCCCAGATGCTGATTTCTTTTCCATTTCCTAGCAGCCAGGTGATATGAGAATTAAAGTGGTGTAGAGCTTTCTGGAAAAGGGAGAAAATCAGAGAGCCTTTCCCCACTTTTGCTATCCTTTCTAGGCATTTTTTCCTCATCCCACGATATTACTTCTTCCATAGGGATCTTTTTCTCCATGTGGGATTTCCTGTGATTGTGTTCCATAAAATCTTTGCACCCAGGGCCAAATTTTGGATTTGAAGGTCTTTGGATTAGAGGCCCCCTTCTAGATAGGGCTTGGATATTTTCCCCCAAATTATAAGATGCAATTTACTTCCAGTCTGCTTCCCCCCCTCCCAAAGGAAACTCCTGATCAACGCTTCTACTTTCAGAATGATGGATCTAGGGGCCAGAAGGAGAGAGCTTTTATAGATAGGGATGTTGGCTAGTACGACTTTGACAAGAACCACTTTGCCCGCTAGATTCATCCAATTGGTTCCCCAAGAGTTAATTCTATTTTTGAGCTTTTCTATCAACTGATTCTAGTGTGAGGCTTTTGGGGTGGATTTGAATATCGAGACTCCCAGATATTTGAATTCATCCCAACTAGTGTAGTCTTCGATTCCCAAGACTCTTAAGATCTTTAGCATTTCCCTTGGGGTGATGTTCCAACCATAGATTCTACTCTTGGTCATGCTGATAAGACTTCCTAAGATTTCTGTGTAGATATCTAACTCCTTTTTGAACCTTTTAGCTGTCACTGTACTCGCACCTCCGAGGAGCAACGTGTCATCTACAAATTGGGCATGGTTGATATCCTTTACCCCAGTGGAAATTTGTAGGCTGGATAGATTGAAATGTGTTTGACCATAGTCGAGTTGGAAGTTAAGGATATAGGCTTGGATGGCATAAAGCAGGGGGGAGAGGGGGCAACCTTGCCTAAGGCCTATGGAGGCTTGGAAGAACTTAGTGGCTCTCCTATTTACCAATGGGGCTATCCAAGGGGCAGTGATACATGATTCAATCCAGTTTATGAAGGGAGAGGCAAAACCTAACTTCCCCATCACTTGAAACAGAAAATTATGTCTGACCCTGTCAAAAGCATTTGCTAGATCTAGCTTGATTATCATACCTTTGTCTTTCCGTCGGATACTTGAATGTAGTGACTCTTGAAAAAGGATGATGTTGTCCATTATATGCCTGCCTTTAATGAACCCTCCTTGATTTTCTGGGATAATAGTAGGGAGAATATTTTTGATTCTATTGGCTATGATTTTGGTGAGGGTTTTGTAGCTGGTGTTGCAGAGGGAGATAGGTCGAAACCTGTCAAAAATGGTCACACCTTTTTCTTTTGGAATTAGCGCCAGAAAGGACAAGTTTGTTCCTCCTCCTATTTTGATGCAAGGCTGGGATTTCTTGATGAGCTTGGTGAGGTTGGACTTGATGGTGTCCCAGCTATGTTGGTAGAGTCTGGCTGTAAAACCATTTGGGCTAGACAAACTAGGGGCTTTGCCTAGCTACATTTGATCTAAGGCCTCTTTTATTTCTTGCTGATCTACTTCCTTGGTTAGCTTGTTGTTGACATTTTCCTGAATGCAAGTCGAGATCAGAGCTAGGGGATAAGAAGTAGGGTCGATGACAACATTATGCATCTCTGTATAAAGGAATTTTTGTTACATTCTTGAATTTCCTTTGGGCCTCTGCTTGCTTGTGGAAGAAGCTCATGTTTTTATCCCTAGCTTCTAGCCAAAGTCACCTAGACTTTTGTTGCCAATACTTTTCTTCTTCTATGCAGGCTTGGTGCCAGTTCTTTTTCACCTTAGCCTCTTGTTGTAGGTTTTCTTGGGAGGGTTCAAGGTCCTCCATTACCAGCTGGTGGATTTCAAGCTGTCTTTGTGCTTCTTGACGGTCAAATATGGGACTTGAGAGGGATTTTGCCTAGGACTTTAGTGTTGCCTTTAGTCTTCTGAGATTTTCTTCCCAAACAAAAAATGGGGAGCCTTTCACAGTTCCATTCCAAATTTTGGTGGCCAAGGCTTGGTAGCCAGCTTCTTTGACCCATTTTGAGTTGAATCTGAAGGGGATCGGGCCTAGATTGTTATCAATGGACATGTCCAAGGTGATTGGCTTATGGTCTGACACACTGTGTGGGAGGATGGATGAAGTTAGCGTGAGGCCCATTAGCATAAAGGTGCTTTGAGCTAGGAACCTGTCTAGCCTGGTTGCAATGTGCCTCGGTCCCACCCTCTTATTGGACCATGTGTACATCCCTTTAGCTAGCTTTATATCCTCCAGTTCCTAGGAAAACATTATATCCTCTACCCATTCCCTTGCTAGGTCTCGAACAATTGAACCTCATTTTTTCTCAGTTGCTGCGAGGGTCAGATTCAGATCCCCCCCAAGGATGATATTTCCCAGCTCGTTCGGTGCAGGAAGTCCTTTAAGGTCTCCCAACAGATTTTCTTTTCCTCCAGGAGGACAGGCACATAGAGATTGAAAAGGCTTACCTGACGTCTCGTTCCAAGGTGGAGAAGACTGGTGAAGATCCAGTGTTTTCATGTTTCATACTTGATGAGATCGTACTTCTTTGAGTTCTAGAGTGTGCCCAGACCTCCCAAGGCACCTCTTGTGCTTTCTGCAATTCCTTTGCTAGTATTCCAATGAGTTTTTTCTTTTCTAAGGAAGTCTTGTCCTTCCATCTTAGTTTCTTGGATCAGAAGGATTTCGGAGTTTGAAGATATGATGATGTCTTTGAATGCCTCTTCCTTAGTCTTACTACCGAAACCCCTACAGTTCCTAGAGGTTAGTTTCATTGATTACCTGAGGGGGATATGTGGGTTCCTTGGGGGGCCCTGGATTTTTTCTGGGTTTGTCTGACACTAGTCATTTGTCTGATGGTTGGATGTGATCCACTTAGGATGTCTCTGTAGGTCTCCTTTTCTCTTTCAACTTTCCTTGTTTTCCCGCCTCTTCTTGGTTTTTTTGGGGTGATGTCAATGTCACTATCTTCCTCACTGTTACTATCTAAGGATACCTCACCTTCCTCCATTTTTGGATCTTTACTGGTTTCATTCGATTTTTGACCTTGCTCCTTTGCCCTTTCTTGTAGTGGGACTTCTCTAGTTTCTTAGATAGGAATTCCTTGTTCCGAGTCCACTGTTGGGGTTTGATGAGGGACTACCTCTGCTGCTTCCTTTATCTTCTCTGGGTCGGTCGCCATCCCTCTATTTCCTATTTCTGCATTGTTTCCTTGCTCCTTTGGTTGTGTCTGGATCATCTTTTTAGGTCTTGGACCCTTTGCCTTTGAGGAGGGTCTCCCTCTTCTAGGTTGTTGCCAACCTTAATTTATGTCTTTGTCCTTGTTAATATCTTTAGGGCAGTTCCTCTGAAAGTGGCCATATTCGTGACACCCCCTGCATTTGAACGGGAGCTTTTCATAGTCGAGTTTCTGGTAATGTTTCCAATCTCCAACCTTTAACTTTATCGCCTCTAGGAGGCCAACCTCTAGGTTTACTTCAACACAAATTTGGGTGCAGGAATATTGATCCTTTGGATCTGCCCTATCGATGTAATGTCCGAGTCCATTTCCGATTGCTTGGAGCGATGGGGTGTTCCAACAGTGGATTGGTAGGTTTGGGAGTCTGATCCAAACCGGGACGTCCTTAGGTACTTTCGACTCTGGATCAAAGCTGGGGGACCATCGATTCAGATAGAGCCCTTGGGTTCCCATGAAAAATGGTCCATTTCTAAAGATCAGATCCTGATCTGCTTGATAGATGAATTCGGAGATAAAATATCCCCTTCCCACCGCATAGCATGTTACACTGTTCTGAATTAGTGGACGCCAGATTCTTTGGATCCAGTTATCTATGGTCCTAGTGGAGGGCCAGAGACCCATAAAATATCCAACCAGTCCACGCTCTGACAGGGAAACTTCTATGCGCATTGGCTGGTCCAGGGGTAGGTCAATTTCTGGGATCAAGTTGAGTCGTTTAACAAAGTTGGGTGGAGTAGCAGAGGAAGGCTTCTTGTCGTGGGTGTCCATAAGCTTACAGAATGAATCTGTGGTTGAGGGAGGGGCCCGAGGCTCCCCACCTTCATGGGTGGCCATGAAACCCTAGGCGGCCTCAGTTTGGTAGCCACGGTTCAGGGCAATCCGTCTCTTAAAAGTTTAGTTATCCTACGAAAATTCCTAAAGCAAATTTTTTTACTTGGCATTCTTACACTTATTACGCCATCCCTCACTCTTAAGGACTAGATGAGCCTTCCTTGATAGAACCTAAAATGTTTTATTTATTTATTTATTTTTATATATAAGTAAAGAAATAAACTTATCCCATAAAGGATAGGGTGTCTCATCACGAGCCAACCTACCATGATCATCGGATAATAACATAAGTGACATTCCCACTATGGCTACCACACCGGGGCAATGGCCTTTGGCATTTTTCTTGTCAAAGGACAAGAGGTCTCATCACGATCCAACTTGTTCACTTAAGTTATGAACTAGTGAGTGGCATTATCGTTATCTGGCTACCAAACCAAGATAGTGGTATTTTTGGGAAAAAATGATTCAAACTATTTATTAAGGATACAGGCTCATCTATGGGTTAAAAGGAAACCCTGTCGAGGCTATGGACGCCTACCGGTAGCAGTGGCTCTACCTGTGGTATCAAATTTTATCTTTTATACGCCAAGTTCTTTTGTGTGTTCCTAGATTTCCCTTCCTAAAAACAAGGCTATCATTCCAGTTATATCGAATAACAAGGGAGAGTTACAATGTTATGATATGTGGAACATTTCTAAAATACGTGAACAAATTTAAAAGAATTTCAGAGTCTTTTTTCCTTAAATGTTTTTTGAACATAGGTATGTCAATTTGAATTTCCCACACAAAGTGATGATTGTTCATAATTATTGTTAAAGTAATTTTTGAAAGTTATTAATGATTGTTTTTTCTAGCGGCGACGGCGACATAGTAATCACACCTCATCTGAACCACCTGCCATCATTACACTCACATATGTCGACGATCGCGATTAACCTCTTCATTAATGAGGGGGCGGATACTCGACACATTTTTCGATAGATCATAATGATTGTAATAAATGGGAAAACTCACATTTTTATATACACTTGTTGTTCTATGATATTTGCTATTTTTGGTAATATTGTTTCCAAAGCTGGTCGAACTAAGCTACAGCAGGGAACGATAGATGTCCTCATCTGTTCACATAAGTAATGGGTGGCTGAAGTGTACGCCGAGAGCCCACATTACTGCAGGTAACCGACCAGGCAAGAGGAATTTTACATCATATGGGGTGGACATAGTACTTCAACAAATTGCAAGGATATGACATGAATATCATGCTAGCTTTCTTCCAGAACTTGCAGAGAGGAGTTTCCATGGTCCGAGACATACAAATTCCGGTCACTAAGGAAATTATAGCAGAGGTTATAGGCCTCCCCAACTAAGACATACAGGGGTATGGGAAGTATACAACGCTTAAAGAGGTCATGGAATCTTTCATAGAACCTGGAGAAGAAATCGATAAAAAAGGGAAAGGACTCAACCCCAGTGCTCTCATCGAGCCATGGAGGGAGTTAGCAGGAGTAATACAAAGGTATATTACATGTGATGGGAGGTATGATGTAGTGCGGTCGTGCCACCTCCAATTGTTAGTAGCACTAAAACAAAGGTTAGTAATAAATTTTCCATTTTCCCTAAATGCCATGTTACATGAAGTTGTTGCAATAACTTAGAAGGCTAAATACCCTGCCACCATAATTAGTCACCATGGAATAGTAAAGTTAATAGTAAACAGGGCCCTGAGCCAAACTCAAATAACTTGGGGTGATCTAATCGAGGCTGATAGGCCCTTACAAATCAAACAACCCGACATCCACCAAGAAACCCCCTCACAAAGAATTGAGACAACTCAGGAATAAGGAGGCAGTGCCCAAATGGAAGTTCCATTACCCCAGCCTGAAATTGAAGAAAACCCCATCCAACTGGCATAAACTCAGACCTCACAGGCAGAGACATCAAAGAATAAGATAAAAAGAACAGTCGTTTTTCCTGAAACCTCTATTGTGAAACGAAAAAGGGGAAAAAACACAGTTCAACTTGAAAATATTCAGGAAACCACACAGGCATAACAAGCCTCACAAGAAAATACTCATGAAATTGAACAGACAGAACAGACCTTACAGGAAAATACACATCCATCACTTGAAATCCTTACAGAGCAGTTCTTAAAAAGTTATGAGGTAGAGATGGCTCAAGTACTGGGGAACTTAGGGACATCAATCACCAAATACACAAGCAGGTATGAAGAACACCAAGCACCAAATTCCTCTTCAAACCCTGCCTTGGAAATCCTTGACATAGAGATGCCATTCCCTGAAGATATAGAATAGCCAGAGCCTCACACTGAGGTAAAAAACCTGATAAAATATGCATAAGATTAACAAGATGGCAGAAAAGGCTCATTAGCCAACACTCTAATGTATTCACTCCAATGTTACATATTTATAGTACAATGGGTGATGCCACCTCATAGTCATCACTTGAGGATATATTACTAATATCCTAAATGAATAATACAAATATAGGTGACAATTTAGACTTAGTGATTAGTAAAGGTAAGCCATAGGCTAACAACCCCCCCCTCAATCACAATTCCAATCAATAATACCAACAATAAATCATAAACTGATATCAATTCCAAGTCTTCATACTAAAACTTCTGAGCTGAGCCTCAATGAAGAACTGCCTAAAAAACTGCCAATCTAGATGCTGAAAGGTTCATTTGAAATGAACTGGAAGAGAGCTGAGATATGGATGTGAACAGTTGCAATATCTGAACATTCCCTGATTACTTGACAATTTGATCATTTTTCCAAGTATTTAAGCTAGAAGAATCTTATGTCTTCTACTAATTGGAGAACATGTAGCATCACCGGTCTACTATCGGTGTATCACTGAAGTGATCTCTGAATCTATGGTTTGGAATAACCATTGATCAATTGATACCATGTATCTGATGGTTTTTGGATAACCACTAACCAATTTTGACACTTTTAGGTGTTCAACAACATCCCAATGTATACTGTGTATGATTCAATTGCAATTCATTGAATCATAATCCTGTCAAAATCTGTCATCTCTGGAAAATCTCACTATGTAATCATGTGAGCTAGGATGCATGCAATTTGTTCACTTAATGTAAACTCCAATCTGATGAGAGCAAACCAAGAGAAGTGAATCAACTTCTAGTATGACACATCCCTGAAAATGCCTGACAACTTAATGAAATGCCAAGCTGCAATGCAGAAGGATCCTCTTGTCCTCTGCTAGGTTGAATGACCATCTATGTGAACCAAACGTCCAGATGATTGCTCTCAAAATCTAAATTAACATCCAAATTATGTATGATTCAACTTAAACTTATTGAACCATAATTTTTCCAAAGTCCGTCATCTACAGACCGCAGTTGCCCACTTGGAAATTTTCATGCCCATCTGGCATATTTGATGTTTGTTGTTGTCGAAACTTTCTGTCTGACAACCAATCCCATCATCAATTCCCCCCTTTGTCAGTTAAAAGGAGAGACCACAAGTGGTTTCATGACCATCGTCACTGGAATTTTGAACTCTCCCCCTTAAGGTGCATGAGAGTTTCATCATTGTACTCCCTCCTATTATGCTCAAGAGAGTACCATACTTGTTCCAACACAAAGTGGGCATGCAAAAAAAACCACATGTTATCTCATTCCGTGAGGGCCATGCTCGAAATCTACACCATAAGGGGACCACTTGTGTGAGGTACAAAAATGTTATGTGCTACAATATTGGTCTTTACTCGAGATTGAATTCTTTGGTAAGACTTATATAATCACTTGGTTGTTGATTACCACTGCCAAGGATTAATCCACTCATAGTGAATCTTCAAGCTTGCAGGTTTCTTCAGTGTTGAACATTTGTCTGAAGAATGGTTATACTTGCCACAATGTTGGCAAGGATGGAGATCAAAACACTGATTCTCCTTGTGACCAATGTGATTGCAATGTTGTCACTTATCATTCTGATGATGAGCTTGAACAAGTGAAAGTGAATCTTCTTGAAGGAATCCAACACTTTGGAACTTGATTGGTCTGGAATAATCGAGATTATGAAAGGTAACTTCCTTGTCATATCCAAGTCCTGTTCTATTATTGTTGTAGATGATTTCTTCCCAAGGTCTGATGATGGGCTTGGAAAGAGTATTATGAACCTGTTTCTTTGAAATCTGTGGAAGTTGATTCACTGCATGTTGTTGCAGCATTGAAAGGTTTTCTTCACTGAAGTCAAAAGAAAACTCTTGAAAAGCAGGTTCATGAATAGCTTCGTTTGTGTATGCATATGGATTTTTCTTGCTAAATTGCTCCTTCATTGACTATTGATCATCATCATCGTCATCATCATTATCATCATAGAGAGGGTTGTGCTGAATAAAAACTAGTTCAGAACACTTCACTGTTTGTTGATTTTTGAGATTTATCAACTCATCATTCAATAGTTGGGATTGTGCTTGAAGAAGTCTAAATTTATCTTGCGTCACTTGCAAACAAGTTAGCACTGATTGAACCGTTTCTTTGTTCAATATCACTGTGTTGTCTTCAGTGGTGTTTATTAGAGTGTTCAGTAACTCTAATAATTTGAGACTTCAAGCCATTTCAAAACACTAAAGGAGGTCTCCTTGTGTAGGTAGATCCTTATTACAATTTGACTCGACAGAAGAAGGCTTATCTGCAACTCACTCACTTGAATCGCTCGCTTGAACTTCATGCTTGCTTGATTTTGTTTCACACTCGCTTGAACTTTACTTGCTTTCTTCCAAGAAGTTGAGGGTGTCGGATACTACTGAAAATGCACCCAAAAACTTGATTACAATGATTTGAGTTAAACTACTCAACCTTGTCAATTTCGACTCAAAATGAAAATAGACTCTTGGGTGTCAGGCTCAACCGAGAATGCACCTTATGACAAATTCAATTCAACTCAACTTGATTTCAAAAAGATAAGTAAACTTTAAAAAGGACTATTTGCAAGTTACAATAAATCTTGATTCTGAAGTTGAATTACTCTTCAAATTTGAATGTGTTGTCGATGCTTTTGAGTCTAGTTATCCTTTGATTACGAGCTTGACTTGTTCATTTCTTTAGTATTCTTTGTCTATGCTTGATTTACATTACTTTTGCTTGAATGCATGTGCATGAGTAACATTGTGCTTGAGCTTGTGTGTGTTGTGTTAAATGTTAAAAATTGTAAGTTTGTTTATGTCAAAACTAGACAGTAAACAATATAAGCCTTGATGAAAATTTCACCACAACACACTACACAAGGTGTACCTAAGATCCCCTTATTCAATTT
>CBVK0100455105.1:0-14617 GCA_900067695.1 Picea abies
ATAGGATCCTCCTCCATTTAGGAGTCTTGTTACAAAAGATTCCAACAAAAGCCTAACAAATTCCTATTTTTTGGGGATTTTGTCTATGATGATAAATTCCTTTTGAAACAGGTCATCCTAATTGATCTGGAGATGGAACACATGTCTCTCATGTCCAAAAAACTCCTAGGAAACCATTATAACCTTCCTTGACAAGTGGTAACCTCCCAACAAGGAAAATATCCAAACAGTAATCACTATAGGAAATCTCGTAGCGCCGTTGTAAAACAGTTCTACACATTTTGTAGTGCCCTTTGTATGTCTGGCTAGGTGATTCTGTAGCACCTTTTATGTGTCTAATATCTCTATAAACATAACACCTTTTGAAAAACTGAGAGACATTTTTATTATTTGGTATGTGATGAACAAAAACCTACTCTAGTTTTCAAAAATACCTTCTCATTTGTTCATAATCCAAGTTTTAAGTTAGTCACTCAAAATATGCAGAACCACAACGTGCTTTCAGCAAAAACACAGTGTGGTCTTTGAGAGGGTGTTTGGAGGCCTTCCTAGAGGATTTTTGGGCTGCAAGAGATATGGTTGGAAAGCTTATGAGTTATGCTACACAATTGAATCATCAAGTACTGCAAACTCCTTCTCAAAACCCCTGAAAAACTGACTTGAAGTCAAGTTGTCCAAAAGTACAGGAACCCTCCTATAGCAATTGTATTTTGGTTAATTATCTCAAATCATAATACAATATTGTGTGTTAACATCTGACTCCACAGGGGATGGCATGCTCCCTGTGAGATGCCAAGAACATGCAGTTCAAGTTGCCTTATCCATTGGGCTATGGAGTCATCTGTGCAACTAACCTCTGAAACACTGCCAAAATATGCCACTTATTTAAGCAAACTGACTGATAAACCTACTGCAAACTCAAGGAAAGAAAATGATCGAGAAGCAAGCTTATTTCCTACACTACCCTACCCTAAACAAAATCGTAACTTGGTCAAGTAAAAGAAAATTTCAACAGTAACCATTCAAGTAACTTGATGACTGAAATGATCTCATGTATGTCACTGATCAATGAATAATAATAGAAATATAGTAGCAGCGACATAATCTCCTTCAAAAAACCATACTCACCCATGAGTATCGGTGAAATAATGCAATTTGAAATTTTCAGAAAATCTGAAACATAAGACTTTAACAAGGCTGCAAATGGATCCTTAAAACCAAGATCAGAAGCATGCTGATCCACAAAAAATAACTTCTGATCCATGAATTCCTCTTTGTTTACAAATAGATAACCTTCTTGTTCCCTTGTGAGCAATTCTTGATCATAAAAAATGGCAGTCTCTTCGTTTTCAACATGGTGATCACAAGATAATGGTATAACAGGTTTTAAATCACATTGATACTTATCAGCCATGAACATATAATTATCTATGCACTCATCAGTTATAATATGTTGAACATGTTTTTAAAAATAATCATAAGCTTGACATGCATCCATGTCCATAGAAAAATCTACAAAGATTGAAGAATCCTGATCCAAATGTAAACCATACTTACATCCTTGTTGTTGTTCAAAATTTGATTCATACTCACTGTCTTTTTGTTGCTCCACTTGTGCATACATATTTTCAAAGTATGCTTGATCTCGAATTCTCTTGCAAGCAAGGATGTTCTCCTCGATTTATTTAGCATCTTCAAACAAATATTGTAAAGGTGAATATTTCCTTTCTCTCAGGAGAAGGACAAGATTTGAATGTTGATCCATTTCATAGTATACCATGGCAATAGTCTCGGAAGGTCGGATTTCCACTGGCATGCTATGATAAACATTGCAAAACCTCCTGATGAAGACAACCAAGGCTTCCTCTTCCCCTATCCTCAATGCATTAAAATCAACCAAGTATTGATCAAGGGACGTGTTCTCTCCCCAACACTTTAAAAATGCATTGCATAGATTGATCCAAGAACCAATAGAATTGACTTCCAAAACTTTAAACCACACAACAACATCTCCAAACAAAGATTTGGAGAACAACCTCATTGTAACATCATCATGAACTATCTCAAATTGATCAACAAAGTTATCAAAGGCATCCAAATGCCTCTCAGCTGTAACATGATCCTCTCCAGAGAACCAAGAAAGATACTCAAAGAAATCAAGAGGATAACGATGAAGGTGATATGGAAGCCTTAAAGGTTTAAACATATTGTCTCCGATTCTAATTTGAAAATCTGTGGGCTGAAATTGTAGCTTAACAAGCTGATGGCAAGGTTCAAAAGTGACAACAAAAGGTGATGAAATTTGAGAAGGCTTTGAATCAGTTTCAACCTCCTCAAGGCTACAAAGATCATCCTTATGAATAGGTTGATGTGAGGATATAAGATCGACATCTACAACACAAACATAAGAAAGGTCTTCTTCTTACAAGGATGGATATATAAAGGAAGGCTTATGATCATCTGAATAAAAAAAGCACATGATGATCCTCTTTATACATAAAGGGAAAGAGAGAAATGAGTCGATAAAGAAAAATAAGCGTTCATGAAGAAAGATCATAAGTTGATACTTGGTCATCCCCTTTCCTCTGGTCATATTTCTATCGGTCGGATCCTCCCCAGTGGAGTCTTTAATGGTGGAGTTGCCAGGAAGATAATTACAGTCAATTGTTTTGTCCCTCGCTTGTATACCATCAAGAGTTGGATCTATTTCGTTTTCCTAGGGAAGCTAGCTTCACACTCCTTCCCCAACAACGACGCAAAAAATGTAATCACTCCAAGAGTCACTCCTAGACTGTAAATGAGAGTAAGCTTGGCAACATAGAAATGTAAATTGATTAAAATAGTTTGAGTAGGTGGATCAACAAGAAAATATTAAAAGGGAAGACATCAGATTGCTGCCAATACATTCCATTGGGCATGGAATCATGAAATTCTGTAGATCACAGGCAATCAGGCTACCTACTAGACGAAAAGATTATGCAAAGATGGATAGAAGAATAGAAGGTAAACAAAGAGAAGAATATCCACATAACAAATATACTTTCTGTAATTAGACAAAAGAGTGCTTGAACAATAATTTATGATTAACAAGAAATTACCACAAATCCTTTGTAACTCATGAATTCATTAACCAAAGGCAGCTTTTGATCTTCAAAATCTGTAAATATATATATTTTTTTTGAATAAAAAGGGGGTGGATCCTATTATATTAGAAAAAAGATCATACAGTAACTGTTGATGATGCCAGCTGTCCCGCCTAAACAGGAAACCGGGACAGCTGGATATCTTGTGCCAGGTGTGACTCTGTTACCAAAATATACATGTAAATGCCCTGCCCGAAGGAAACCAGGGCTATTATGCTAATGAGTTTCAAAAAGTATGCCATAACTAGAAGTAAAAAAAACTGAGCAAGCTAACTGAACTAGAACACCAGAGATACTTCTAACCGGAAGCTTTGTTGAATCATTTTCCCGTGCACTGCTGCTCATTCCTCTGTTGTCGCCAGCCTGCTAGGAGAGAGTACGTCTGCGCACACGTCGGACATTGCCGCTGTGGAAGATTCTTGTAGTGGGACGCAAAGAGAATGTCCAACCTTTGGTCAATCCTGGCGAGGCGAAAAATGTGGTCGTCCATTAGCATCCTGAGCTCGAAGATGAGTGGAAGGTTCCATAATTCGGAGAAGGATGGTTGTTCCAGCCCACCACTGACGTCGGGTGCTTGTTTCCTGGACTCCATCGCTGCTCTGGTCGAAAGCCTCGGTGGCGCCTACGTCCTTGTGGTGCCGTCGAGAGGGGTTTCCTCCTCCACGAAACAGGTTGGGAAGAAGTCCTCCGAGCTATTGGTATTGAGGTTCTGCAGGGTGTCCCCGGGCGGGGGCTTACTTTCCTTTTCGAGTTCAATTGAGGGGTGGCTCTGCATAGCCTCCTCCAAACAGATTTCCTCTACGTACGCCATGGGAGGCATCTGTGGTCGTCATCTGTGTCGGGTGGATGCTATGGAAAGTGCCCATTCGAATTTCCATTGTCGCTGGCGCTAGGACTCAACCATGTACCAAGCGGCCCCTCTGCGCAATTTCCCTCTCAGCCTTGGCATTGTGGAGACCCTGGAAGGGGCCCGACTTCCAGTCGGATTGAACTCTCCTCTCCTGAGCTTCAGCGGGGTTCTGAGTTTCTGCTCGGACGGAGTGTGCTGCGGATGCGTTGGTGGAGTGAACACTGTGAGGAGCCAATGCTTCTCTTCCCGATTCATCCCTGTGATAATACGCAATGCTATCATGACCGCCAAAGGCATTAAGGCTTGGTGTTGGGTGATCTCCAGATTGGTACAATTCCCTCGTGCGAGAGGGCTCATCAAATGGAGGTGGCTGGTGCACACCATGGCTAATTGATGGCAGAAGGGTGCTCGTCGGTTGATGCATTAATGGAGCGTCCCGGCGGCAGCCCCCGTGTCCTCTGTTGTCTTCGTGTCACCCCATCTGGGGGGGTAGGTCTCTGGTGGCTAAGGTTTGGCACCTGGTGAAGATGTCTGAGTGTTCTAAGATGTGGTCCACCCAACAGGAGTAATCAGCTTCCCTTTCGGCTGCTTCGTTTGCTAGACAATTTGCTACTCTGTTTGCATCTCGCTTCACGTGGGAAGGTATGATGCTGAGAGTGGGTATGAGGAGGCGTTTGAAATATTCTAGCATTCTTGAGAGTCGCCAGCTCGGTGAGATCTTGGAAGGGAGACTCCCATTTAGAATCTTGGTGATTAAATGGATGATGACTTGTGAGTCTCCTTCCAGGACTATGTTGCGGTGGTCTTTATCCATTGCTGCTTGCAGGCCTCTCAATAAGCCTGTTAATTCTGCAACATTGTTTGTCGTTTCCCCTAGGAAGCCTGCTAACAACCCAAGGATCTTTCCTTCGAAGTCTCTAATCACTGCTCCCCATCCTGCTGTTCCCGGGTTGCCTTTGGCGTCTCCATCAAAGTTGATTTTGATGAAATGGGCATAGGGGGGGGACCAAGTGATTGGGCTGGTCTGAGGAGGTTTGTTTGTCCTCAGGGTTGAGTGATTAATTGGGATGGGCTGCCAATGCTAGAGAATACACTATTCTTCAGGAGTGCACCTAAGGTCCTCCTCTTTCCAGGAGTTGGTCCTAACTATTTCCTTGATTAGTGAGCTGATTGTTTCCCATGTGACCTCTGGCGAGGAGGCCTGTGAGTGGAATATTCTTCTGTTTCTTTCCTTCCAAATCTGCCAGAGGATAAATCCTGGTAGAAGCTACCAAATGTGGTTTAGGAGCGCACTTTTGTAGGAGATGCGGTCCCAGTGCTCTATTGTGTCATTGATGTTGTTCCGGTATTGACTGGACTTGCACATGATTTGCGCACTTTGATCCCATACACTTTGGCTGTAGCGGCACCCATTGAAGAGATGTTCTTTGGTTTCTTCTTGTTGATAGCATAGCACACAGAGGGAAGGCCCAACGAAGCCTCGTTTCCTGAGGTTGTCCCAGGTTAGAGCCCTATTTTGCACCACCAACCACAGGAAGGTGGAAACCTTAGGCCAGAGAGCAGAGTTCCAGACTTTGTTCCAAATGGGCTCTTTAACTTCGTCATGGGGGTGGCTATGTATGGAGTAGGCTTCCTTTATTGTGAAGGTCCCAGCTGTGGAGTATCCCCATCGCAAGATGTACGACCCTTCTCTTGTAGAATTTTTCTGTCGGTTGGCTTGGGTGTGCCAGCCTCCTAAGTTGAGATTCTCAGGGACTCCAAGGTCTTGGTGAGAGGTTTTCCATTGACGCCAGTGGAGGTGTTTCCCATGAGGTTTCCAAAGATCTTTGACCTTTAAGGAGGCGTGCGGATAAATAGCTCCTCTAAGGGTGGCTAGTTCTTCTATTTCATTCAGGGGTTTGAATTGCTGCCAGGAGTCGTGCCAGAGCATGGCACTCTCTCCATCTCTGACCTCCCAGAAGGCATGGTTCTGTACCAGAGTGCGGTTTTGCCAAGCGGTGTTCCAGATGTTGGATCCTTGTATTCTGGAGTTATGTCTGATCAGTTGATTAACAGGTATTAGGGGGGCATATTTGTGCCTCCAGATTTGTGCCCAGGCCATTGTAGAAGTTTTTATCCAACGCCACCAGATTTTGGCTCCCATGACTTGATTGAGTTTCCTCGGGTCCCATAGGCCTAGTCCTCCTTGACTTTTTGGCATGCAAATTGTGTCCCATCTCACTAGCGCCCATTTCTTGTTTGATTGGTGTCTGTGCCAGAGGAAATTATGTTGAAGGTTCTTTATGGCTTTGATGACATGTTTGAGAGCCACTAGGACCGTGAAGAGGTAGGTGGGAAGGGCCTGCAAGACTGATTTTAGGAGGACTAGCCGGGAGGCAATATTGAGGGGTCTGAAGGTCCAATTGCTTAGTCTGTTGGAAATGGAGAGGAGAAGGCTATCCCAGGAGATAGATCTGGAAACAACGCCCATGAGGGGGATGCCTAGGTAGTTGGACGGAAGGGAGCTCCTGGGTATACCTAGGAGTCTGGAGATATGAGTTTGAACAGGGACAGGAGTATTGAAAAAGTAGAGCTTGGACTTGTCCAGGTTTAGAGACATGCCGGAAGCTTCTGTGAAGTTGGAGAGGATGGAGTTGAGTGTATTGGATTCCCAGACCATGGGGGAGTTGAGAAGGAGAGTGTCATCTATGAATTGGCTATGGGAGAGAGCTGGTTGAAGATTGTGGAGAGGTAGACCTTTGAGGGAGCCATCTGTGAGTGTCACCTTGATGGATCTGCCTAAGCCTTCCGCCATGAGCACAAACAGGAAGGGCGAGAGGGGGTCTCTCTGATGGATGCCACAAGTGGGTGAGAAGGGCCTAGATGGGACGCCATTAACCACGATGGAGAAGAAGGTGGAAGAGATGAGGTTAAGGATCCAATTGGCCCAACCCTGATCGAAGCCAAAGGAGTCAAGGATGGCTTTGAGATATTGCCAGCTGGCTCTGTCGAATGCTTTGGAAAGGTCCAGTTTTATTAACATACCTGGGGTTTTGGAAGTTTTGAGAGAGTGGATGACTTCATGAGCCAAGATGACGTTGTCCATGATTTGCCTATCTTCTACATACCCGGCCTGTTCCTTGGAGATGACGTGAGTCAGGATGGGTTTCAGCTTGTTATCTATTACCTTCGTGATGATTTTGTAGACAACATTGCAGAGGGCTATGGGTCTGAAATGTTTGGGATTGGTGACTCGTTCTTCTTTCGGAATGAGGGTTAGGAAGGTCACATTGAGGGCTGGAAGAACCACACCTGAATCTCTCGATTCCTCTACAACTTCCCATACATCTCTTCTGACCAGATCCCAACAATGATGGAAGAAGTCGGTGGTGAACCCATCCGGTCCTAGGGCCTTTCCTAGGGGCATGTCTTTTACTTCCTGGTCCACCTCCTCCTAGGTTATGGGCCTTGTTAGAGCAGCATTTTTCTCCAAGGTTACTAAAGCAGGTATGTGTCTGGTGAATATTTGTATGGCTTTTGTTCTGTCCTCCTGGGTTTCTGTTAGGAGGTCCTGATAGAAGTTGATTAGCTCTACTTCGATTTTGGAGTGTTCTCTGACTATGTTGCCTTGGCCATCTTCTAAATGGGTGATCCTGTTGACATGACGTCGGTGCATCACTATTTTGTGAAAGAATTTGGTGTTCCGTTCCCCTTCCTTGAGCCATTGTATTCGAGATTTTTGTTTGCAAAGAATTTCCTCCTGCTTTCTTCTTTCTTCTAGTTGCACTCGGAGCGTCTCTTCCTCTTTCATTAGGTCGGTGGTTCTAGACCTAGAGATAAAGGTTTTCTAAATCGCCTCCAGCTGGCTTTCTATATCTCAGATGCTATGGAAAATGTCTCCAAAGCTGTTCTTGTTCCATTGCTTCAGCAACAGCTTAAAGTTATCGAGTCTTTGCTGAAATTTGTACATGCTTGAGCCATGATCTGTTTCTGCCTATGCCCACCAATCCTTGGCTAGGTGTTGGAAGTCTGGGTGTAGAAGCCAGAATTTTTCAAAGCAGAAGGGATTGAATTTGGGTGTGTCTTCAATATTTATGCTGAGGGCCAGTGGCCAATGATCGGAGCCAGCTCTTGGTAGGACGAGGCTTTCCAAATGGGAGCCTGACTCCATTAGTTCCTCAGAGACCAAGAAGTGGTCCAGATGGCAGGCGATGTGTTGGGTGCCTAATCTGTGATTCGACCAAGTGAAGGTGCCATTTCTATTTTCTATATCTACTAACTTAAGATGGTCAATGAGGGTTTTGAACTTACCGTTGTCTTGCTCCAGCTTTTTGGTACCTCTTGTTTTTTCCTCCAGCGAAAGGATCATGTTGAAGTCTCCTCCCAAGATCCAGTTGCGGGTGGTCACTAGGGTTTTTATGAGTTCCAGCCTCTGCATAAGTTTGTCTTTGTCTTGCTAATTGTGGGGGCCATAAACATTCGTGATGACTCCCTCCTGGTTCGAGCCAATGACCTCGAAGTGCATCGTTATTGTGCCCACTGTTGAAAAAGGGTTATGGATGCTGATGCTGGAGGGGTTCCAGAGGATGGCCAATCCTCTAGAGGTGCCTGCAGAGTCTATTGATATGTGATTACAATCTCGCCAGAGTCACTGAAAGATGGTTTTAGCTTCTGCACCTGCGCATTTGGTTTTCTGTAATAATAGGATATTTGGGTTCTCTGCTTTTATGCAATCTCGGAGGGTCCTTTGTTTGGACCTACCATTGAGTCCTCTAATGTTCCAGGTGATAATATTCATCATTGGGTTGGTGGTGGTGTTTGGAGGTATACCTCCGAGATATTGTGGATCTGTCCATAGTTTATCATGAGGTTACCTGCCTCCCTGATCAGTTGTTGCACTGTTTTGCGCCCTCTTCTCTTGTTCTCCCAAAGGATTTTCTTTGAGCCGGAGTTTGAGTCCATGGCTATACCCAACCGTACTGTGGATCCCGCGGAGGAGTTGAGAAATACTTTGTGCACCTTGCGCAGCTGTTCTTCAGGAAGGGTTTGCAGGTCCTTTTGATTTAGGGCCTCTTCCAGCTTCTCCAGATCCATGCCTGTGAGATCTCTTTCATCTAGCTACATTGGGGTGTCCCCATCTCCTTCTCCCCTTTCCTTTGTGTGTGCTTCATGGATTTGGGGCGGGGGGGTTGGATTTGAAGGATTTTCATGTGATTGCTGCAGGTTTTTGTGTGGATCTTGGATTTCCTCCTCCTCTGGTAGTTGATTCAGGATCTCGTAGGAGTTTCTTGTTGCTATAATTTTCTTTTGACCTTGGATTTGCCTCCTTGGTGGGTTTTTCTTCTTTGACGCCACCATGGTGAAGCCATCCTTTTGTGTGTGCTCGCTTGCTTTGGTGACTGTTTTGATAAGGGGGTAATCTCTGTAGAGGTGGCCATGCTCATGACATCTCCTGCATCGGAAGGGAATGTGCTCGTAGTCCAGAGTTTGTTGCCAGTCCTCGTCTTGGTATTCCAGAGTCATCGTGCCAGGAAATTCTTTGGAGATGTTCATGTAGATGCAGATCCTAGCATAGGAGGTGTATTTCCTTTGTCTGGTTGCCTCTGAGGCTTTTACATACTGGCCCAGGGTATTCCCTATGCCCATTAGAATCTCTTCCAGCCAGAACTCTTGCGGTAAGGAGTATAAACAGATCCACACTGGGGCCATGGTGAAGTCTTCTTTATCAGGGCTGAATCTTTCAGTCCAGAAACGTAGGAATAGCCCAACTGAGTTGAAGAAATATGGCCCATTTTTGAATATCCGATCTTTTTCCTCTAGGTTGTATAGAATGATTGTAAAAAAGCCTTTGGAGCTGAGTTGGACTTCATAGTCCCCTTTGGGGTTCCACCAGTGCTTGATCCATTTGTGAAGATCCCGTTCTATAGGCCAGAGCCCCAAGAAATTTCCTATGAGGGCATATTCTCGCATAAATTCTGTGTGTTCTCCTACTCTTGTTGAGCTGATAAGATATCTCGGTGATTTTTCCATTTGGGGTATGCACTTACCTGGTTCCCATCCTCGGTGTGGCTTTGCCTGGGAGGTTCCAACTTCTGTTTCCATTTCCTTCCCGAGGCCATATTCTCTGGCCAAGAGTTGTTCACGAACTTGCTGGGGTGGCTCGAATGCTGGTCGCTTCGCTCGATTTCCAGATTGGTCGTTGGCAGTGACATAGGATCCTCCTCCATTTAGGAGTCTTGTTACAAAAGATTCCAACAAAATCCTAACAAATTCCTGTTTTTTTGGGATTTTGTCTATGATGATAAATTCCTTTTGAAACAGGTCATCGTGATTGATCTAGAGATGGAACACATGTCTCTCATGTCCAAAAAACTCCTAGGAGACCATTCAAACCTTCCTTAATAGGTGTAAACCTCCCAACAAGGCGAATATCCAAATAGTAACCACTACAGGAAATTCCGTAGTGCCACTGTAAAACAGTTATGCACATTCTTTAGCGCCCTTTGTGTGCCTGGCTAGGTGATTTTGTACCACATTTTCTGTGTCTAATATCTCTCTAAACATACAACATTTTTCAAAAATGAGAGAGGTTTTTGTTATCTGGTATGTGATGAACAAAAACCTCCTCCAGTTTTCAAAAATACCTTCTCATTTCTTCATAATCCAAGTTTTAAATTAGTCACTCAAAAATTGCAGAAGTGTTGTGTGCTCTCAGCAGAAACGCATTGTGGTCTTTGAGAGGGTGTTTGGATGCCTTCCCAAAGGATTTTTGGGCTGAAAGAGATATGGTTGGAAATATTATGATATATTCTACACAATCGAATCATCAAGTATTGCAAATGCCTCCTCAAAACCCCTGAGAAAATGATTTGAAGTCAAGTTGTCCAAAAGTACAGGAACCCTCCTATAGCAATTGTATTTTGGGTAAGTATCTCAAATCATAATAAAATCTTGTGTGTTAACATATGTCTCCACAGGGTATGGCATGCTCCCTGTGAGCTGCCAAGAACATACAGTTCCAGTTGCCTTATCCATTGGGCCATGGAGTCATCTGTGCAACTAACCTCTGAAACACTGCCAAAATCGGCCACTTATTTAAGCAAACTGACTAATAAAACTACTGCAAACTAAAGGAAATAAAATGCTTGGGAAGCGATCTTATTTCCTACACTACCCTACCCTAACCAAAATTGAAACTTGGTCAAGTAAAAGAAAATTTCCACACTAACCATTCAAGTAACTTGATGACTGAAATGATCTCATCTGTGTCACTGATCAATGAATAATAACAGAATATAGCAACAACGACATAACCTCCTTCAAAAAACCATACTCACACATGAGTATCGGTGAAATAATGCAATTTGAAATTTTCAGAAAATATGAAACATAAGACTCTAAAAATACATGAGGTGTATAGTTGATGATGTTGGTACATCTTGATGAATCATAGTTTATGTGTATTTGATGCATGATTGGTAAATATTTGGTGCATGGTTGATGCACTCATTGATGGTACAGGGTGAGGTACAGGTTGGTGCATGGTTGATGCACTTGTTTATGGTACAGGTTGATTGGTATAGGTTTACAACAATATATCTCACAATGATAGTGTGACAGTGGTTCCATCATTCTACTTTCATTTTAGGGCATTTGTATGGGGCAAGGACATATGGTTCTAGCCACCTTCCGGTTGTATCCGGAGGACATAGGGGATTGTAGCCTCCTTTTGGTTGTAGCCAGAGAATTGGGGAGTTGGAGCTTCCTTTAGGTTGTAGCCTGAGAAACTAGGGGGTTGGAGCCTCCTTCCAGTTGTAGTTGGAAAACAAAGGAATTTGGTGCTTCCAATGAATGTAATTCTTAAATATATACAAGAAAAAGCATTATGTGGTTTTCTCCCGCTTTGGATTTCCACATAAAAACACTGGTGTACTGTGTATGTGTATGATTTATCATTTGTTCATTATTTATTTACTCTGCAACTATTGGATGATAACACTACATTGATATAACACTTTCATTTTATGGTTAAAAAGGATTAAATTGCTCTATTATTGATTCACCCCCCTATTAGTAATCCAACAGATACTCAGAAGCTAGTGGAAATTGCACCAAGAAACATCCAACAATGTGTACATACTTGACATGGAAGGAGAAGAAAGTGTTGTTTAGGTCAAGAAGATGAAAGTTGGCTATGTCATAGAAGGTCGGGACATATAATCTTTGACAACTTAATCAAAGCCAATAAGAAGGAGGCAGTGGGGGATCTGACAAAGATTATAAAGCCTTCAAATCCTATTTGTAAACATTATTAAATAGGGAAGCAGACAAAAGTCAGGTTCAATACAAAAGAACATTCTTCATCAAGACCCTTGGAGCTTATTCACACTGACCTATGTGGTCCTAATAGAACTAAAAGTATACATGGAGAATGGCATGGGTATACTTTCTAAAGGATAAATCAAAATCCTTTGAAAAATTGAAGGCATACAAAGCCTTTGTAGAAAATGAAACAGATCTCAAAATTAAATGTATGAGATTAGACAATGGAGGAGAATTCACCTCTAGAGAGTTCATTAAGCTTTATGAAGATCATGGAATCAAAAGATATTTTTCAGCTCCCATGACTCCTCAACATAATGGAGTGGTTGAAAGGAAGAATAGAATTGTCCAAGAAGTTGCAAGAACCGTGTTGATTGAAGACAAAATTCTAGATAAGTTTTGGAGAGATGTAATATACACAACAGTTCACATACTCAATTGATCACAATTGAGACCTAACCATGACAAAACACCTTATGAACTATGGTTTGGTAGGCCAGCATCAGTGAAACACTTCAGAGTTTTTGGAAGTGAGTGTTACATGAAAAATGATGAGGATAATCTAGGGAAATTTGACCCAAGATCAGATGAAGGCATATTTATAGGATATTCACCTAACAAAAAGGCTTATATATGTTATAACCTAAGACTACATAAAATGGTGGAAAGTGCCAATGTAAAGATAGATGATCTAAAGTTAAGACAATTAATACTCAAGAACATATCAACATATGATGATAGAAGTGATGGAGAATATCAGAATGAAGAAGTTGATGAAGAAGCTCAAGAAAATGAACCCCATATTGATGATGAATATGATGAAGAAAAACCATTGCCAAAATCCCCATCAAAAAGGGTTCAAAAGAATCATCTTGAAAGTCATATTATTGGAGATAAAAATGTAGGAGTGGAAATGAAAGGGAAACTCACATTTGACTTAGAATAGACAATGTTATCCCTGATAGAACCTAAGTCATTTAAAGAATCCAACAAAATTAAAGATTGGATAAAAGCAATGGATGAAGAACTATACCAAATAGAGAAGAACCATACATGGGAACTAGTTCCAAGACCTAAGGACAAGAATGTGGTAGGAACTAAGTGGATATTCAAGAAAAAACTCGATGAAAATGGGCATATCATAAAGAACAAATCCAGATTAGTATGAAATGGATATGCCCAAGTAGAAGGTATTGATTTTGAAGATACTTTTCTCCAATAGCAATACTTGAGGCCATCAGAATGTTCCTGGAATTTGCATGCTTTATAAATTTCAAAATCTAACAGATGGATGTCAAGTCAGAATTCCTTAATGGAACACTAGAAGAAGAAGTCTATGTTGAGAAACTAGAAGGATTCATGTTAACATAAAACCAAGACTATGTGTGCAAGCTAAAAAATACCATGTATGATCTTAAACAAGACCCCAGATCATGGTTCTCAAGGCTTGACCAGTACTTGCAAAAACAAGGATATAAGAGAGGGACTACTGGAAACAACTTATACATCAAAATTGAGAATCAAAACATGATTATTGTGGTGGTATATGTAGATGACATCATATTTGGAAGTAATCTTACTATACTAAGCAGGACGTTTGCAACCAAAATGCGAGAAGAATTTGAAATGTCTGTGCTGGGAGAACTATCCTTGTTCTTAGGTTTACAAGTAACTCAAACAAAAAAATGAATATTCCTTTCCCAAGTCAAATATATCAATGAAATGCTTAATAAATTCCAAATGGAAGACAATAAACCTATGAGTACTCCCATGGTCATTGGATGTAAACTAAGCCTAGAATATGGCTCACCAAAAGTGGACCAATCTATGTACATATCAATGGTTGGAAGTCTGCTCAATTCAATGGGAACAAGACCTGACATCATGTAGGTTGTAGGACTTGTGGGGAGATTTAAATCTGCACCTAAAGAAACTCACTTAAAAGCAGTAAAGAGGATATTTAGATATATTAAAGGAACCTTAGAACTTGTGCTATGGTATCCAAATGATAAAGACTTCACTCTAACTGCATACACTGATGTATGTTGGGTTGGTAGTATAGATGATAGGAAAAGCACCAGTGGAGGAGAATTTTTTCTAGGAGAATGCTTGGTAGCATGGATAAGTAAGAAACAAACATCCAAATTGATGTCTACATCATAGGCAAAATACATTGTTGTTGCATATCACTGTACACAAGTTCTTTGGATGAAGCAAACATTAGAATATTTACAAGTAAGATATGATCATCCCATTACTATTAATTTTGATAACACTAGTGCCATATATATATATATAAATCATGTAATGCATTCTAAAACCA
>CBVK0100455109.1:0-11899 GCA_900067695.1 Picea abies
CTTGTGACTCAGCAGGGGCCGAGACGTCCCGAGGCCCACCGAAGTGAACCTCTATCCCATGGGTCGTCTACCCTTCTAGCCTTGTCACAACGGGCTAATATGAGCATCCCTTTTCCCCACCGGTTTTGAACCTATGACCTCCCCGGAAATAACACATGTTCTTAACCATTGAACCCACTCAGATGCTCCAATGAATAACATGTTTTCATAAATGTAAACATCAAATAACATAGGACACATTACCATAAAGTCACTATGATAGAGCACATTGAGTTATCCAAATTCACAATAATGACAATAATACTCAAAAGGAACCCATGAGTAACTATATGTTGTAATAATCCTGCACTTTAAATTATCACAACAATATTTCTCTCTCATTTTCTATATTTAAAAACACTCACTATTACAATACAGTTGTAATGTTGACTCATTCTTTGGACATATAAGTCTTATATTATACACGACTATAATATATTTGTGATATATCATGTATAATATAATATATAATATTAATACATGAATATGAATTAAGTTATATTTAAAACTTTAAAAAATACATCGAAGTGGGTTGGGTTCACGGGTCTTATATTATACATGTGATATATTGCCCATGATAGATCACGTGATATATATTATATATTATGTGATATGCCATGTATAATATAAGACTCACGTTGGAGTCTTATATTATACATGGCATATCATATATTATATTATATCATGTTATTTGATGTATTATGTATAATATATCACATGTATAATATAAGACTCACATCCACTCATAAATATGAGTCCAACCTATTTCAATGTAAAAATTTTAATTTTAAATATAGAGTGATTAATGGATGAATGGATATGAGTACTTTATTTTATATATTTTCAAAAGTAAAGTATTTTAAGATTACGTTATTTTAATTTATGAGTATTTTTTTATTTCAAGTATTTTTCTTAAAGCACTATCATAGTTAATTATGGGTTTTCATCCATCATTTATAATGTAACAAATAAGCATTTTTAATTCAAGCAATGTTAACTCATCCCACGAGATGATGTAAACCTCTAAAATGTGATTGATTATTTTAAAGTTGATTTTGATAGTACATTTTTTTGTTTTGAAACCCATTTTAAACTTCAAAATTCCCCTAATTAATATTCTTTTCTTTCTACTAGAAATCATCATGCATGAATTATGTCTTCATGTCCTAGTCTTTCCTTCTAAAATATCAATCACTATGTGTTTTTATGGACATAAATAACTATAATGCAATCATCAAATATAAAAAACATGCATCTCATCATTTGGAAATATCAATCACTAAGGCATGAATGTAACTTAAATTTGTCATTGTATTATAAATAGAACTAAAGTATGGTCGTAACTTAGGCCCAAAAATATCTATAATTCAATTATCCACACCACTTTCCCTCCATCAAATAGTCCACATATACATTGTTATAAAAAAAATACACTACTATAAAAAAACATATGGTCTACTTCTCGAGAGCAAGAGAGCCCAAACTTATCCCATTCAAGCCATCCAACATTATTAAAGAACATTATATCACCATTCTATGTAGGAATAGGGTCCATCATGGATTGTTTCTAAAGGGAGGGACAATAATCCATTTAGGAAGAGTTAGATTTTTCTTCCTTGATTGCTTGGCTTTCTTAGGAATAGATTGCTACTCAGAATCCATCTAAAATCCAATTACATGAGAAACTATAATATTACTTATTCATCCACACATGTGAAATACTGAAATTAGTGCAAAAATTATGATTAACTAATTCATAGACATTGGCATTATCAAACTAAGAGCAACAAAGGGGACAAAATGGTGTGAAGGATGACAACGAAACATTGCATTGGCAACCAAACAATACATAACAAATGTGCCTTTAGAATAATATATCATCTAAAGAATAATATATCATCTAAATACTATCACTTTCAGACTTCAAATATCATGCACAATTGTGAATGAATACATAAATAAACATTTCACACTGATCTGTAAACTGTTGTGGATATTCCATTGGAACAGTTCGTCACAACATATCTAATAAAATACTGAAATCTTTACTATTAAGGTTATTTTTCCTTTATATCTCCAGAATAATTAGTTACTGATTTTATGTTTATGCATGAAATAGATAAAATGTATAAAATAGATAACAATAAAATAAAATCACACCATCCACAAAAAAACAAAAGATATGACCTGGGAAACCCAATACAGGAGAAAACCCAGCCAGAAGGTGAGGCTGCTCTGCTATCTTTTCTCTGGTATAGAAATGATGCAAGTACAAAGAAATATGCACTCTCTGTGGAGTTGCCTTTGACTTGTGGCATGTATGGTTGCTACATAATCTCCCCTACTATGTCATGCTCACAAAATATCACTCTCATATGTTTTGCTCAACTATGGAACAAGATACAAAGAATGGAACCCCTTCTCCTTCTAGTGGCCCAATATTTAACATTGCATGATAGCCATCTAGGGGTAGGTTTTTGACTTCCTCAATCCTCAATTGTGATAGGGTTTTGGAGGGGTAGGTTTTTGACTTCCTCAATCCTCAATTGTGATAGGGTTTTGGACATTCTAGAATATTCTTGAAATTACGTATGTGGATAGCCCCATATACATGAGTAATGGGGATTGTCGTGGCATCCTCTCGTACCATGGCCATCAACACGGTAGGTCAACTTGAAAGAGGCATAACTTTTTCATAAGAACTTTGATTGATGAACAACTTGCATCGTTGGAAAGGTATCAGAGTGTAGAACACTGCCAAGGGGGTGTGCATAAGTTCTAGACACCAAAACCCCAAAAAACACCATTTAATTCCTCAAAATAGTTCCATAAGGTTTCAGACCCCAATTTTCCAAACTGGGACCTGCCACTAAAATTTCCGATCTCACCACCAAAACCCCAAAAAACACCATTTAATTCCTCAAAATAGTTCCATAAGGTTTCAGACCCCAATTTTCCAAACTGGGACCTGCCACTAAAATGGCCTTGCAAGTTGATTCCTCCAATTTTTTCCACTCTAAAAGGATCAATATAGATGAAAAACAATATAATGATCCAATCTAGATCACATACCATTAATTATACCCACACATAGATATATTTCCTTGAATAAACAGAGCTTTTGCAACAAAGGCATGCTTTATAGACCAAACAAAGCTTTTGCAACAAAGATATGTTGCGTAGACTAAAAAAAGCTTTTGCAACAAAGATATGATTTCCAAAATAAGTGTTTGTATGCACTAACAAGCATAATGGTAAAATAATTCACAAGATGCAATAAGTGAATTTATAGTTAGTTCAAAATGTCATGAGAGGTTGAGAACTTGATGCTACATGCTTGGGGCCTCATACTTGTTTTGGCAATGCAAATATCAAATTATAGGTTAGAAAATGTCAAAATGGGTAAATAAAACTTGGGTGAAACATTGTTTTGTAAGTAAACTGTAGGGTTCACACCCTAATGAATCACAAAACTAGAGAGGAGATGCTCAACTCTTCTAACCATTAATATAGTGCCCAAAAGTTGTATAACATGGATTGTCAAGAAAGGACGAAATAAGTGGAAATACCAAGAATGGAGAGTGAGTAGAACTTACATAGTGACATCATTGAATGCTTGATAGTTCTTCCAAGAGGTTTGAAAAATGAGGCTAAGGGTATAAGGTGTTGAATTGAATCCTTCAACAAAGCTTCATAATAACATATTCCACACAAATGAAGTCATGGCATGAAATATACATTAAAAAATTAAGATATGGGAACAAAGTATTGAAATAATCTCTTCATTAGAACTTGAAAATACAACTATTAGGTCAATGAGGTCATGGTATGCAATATGCCATAAAAAATCGATATATGGGTAGAGATATGAAATGGGTTGACTTCTGGGCACCCAAAAATTATATGTTTATCAGCAATGGATTGTGCACAAGGTGAAAGGGATTCATTTTCACTTAGGACTTGACCCTTGAGTTATGGGCCTGAAAAATGGGCAAAATAAACTATTTGAGCATAGAAACATATTCTAACTAGGCTCAAGCAAAGGCAAGGCAAACCAAATGCATGAAATAAGGACACTAAAACCCAAAGGAAAACAAAACAACCCCTTCGCTAGCAAATCATAATTCCTAGCAATGTTATTATACAAACAAAAAAGTTACCTCTACCACTGTTGAGAGCTTGTCCAAGATAGACATCATGAATAGTTGTTGAAACCTTCGAACTCTCACTTTCTAAGCACTAGTAATTTCTCTAGATTCTTAAATTCTTACCCAAATTTCACACAATCAAATCCCTTGATGGTTAGGGAGACTCTCACCACAACTCAAATGCACAACGTCTCAACTGTACAACCTTAATCATATTTCTTGAAGTAAAGGAATGGAAAATGACAAAGCAACTTCAACGAATCAAACCCATGGTGAGATTAGGCCATTTTTTCTCATCAATAGTCCTAACCACATAAAACGACTTACAATCTTGAGATGATCTCCTCGTCATATCATTCCAATCATCCAAAGGCCAAATGCAATAAACCAAATTTCAGATGCAATACATGTTCAATGCCATTCCATTGGGGTCAAACACTTAGTTTGTAGCTCTAGGTTAGGAAATATGCATATAGTTTTAAGCTTGCATATTGTGCAATACCTATGATTATGCATATAGTTTTAAGCCTGCATATCGTGCAATACCTATGATTATGCATATAGTTTTAAGCGTGCATATCATGCAATACCTATGATTATGCATATCATTTAGTTTAGGCTTCAAATTGTTGTAAACCTTGCAATACAACAATTATTCCTTCAAGTAATTATCATCATAAAATAGCACTAAAAACACTACCCCACAACCATTGAAATCAAACTACAATAGAGGCATGCCTTTAACCAAATACATACTCCCAACAACTAATGTATCCCAACACAAATATGATAGCACATAATTTCTTTGGATAACATTTAATTCATCAACAACAATCATCACAAGCTACAATGACACTTAGGACAGTTATTGGAATGTAGTATCAATACCTTTCAACCAACAAAGGACCTAGAATCACTATCTAATGCATGTGCTCAAATATCAATGTAGGAAATCCTACATATGTGATTAATTGGTATTAGAATACAAGCAAACACATTCAACTTATGACATCAATTTTTCCATATTGATAAACATAAATAACACGATGAGACCATAATTGCCAATACCACACACCAAAAATCCCTATATCATGCATATAACATCATATGTAATGCATTCATATGTCTCCATGTGATATATGGCTAGTCTCATCAAGCAACCGAAACATTATATAAAATAACCAAGTAACATGTCATTGACCATCACAAGTTTCACAATCATAATAATAATATTGATAATCTAATTTTAAGGTCATGGCCTAGCCAAACATCACACTAATATATGAGACCCCCTTGTTTGTGGAATAAAGGACCCCTACGTGCATATACATGTAGTAAGTGTATCAAACTAACTCATATCATATCAGATTTAGGCATTTTTTGTTGAGTGAAGAACTTCTTAGGTGATGGGTATTGTAGTTTAGTTACGAGATATCTAGGTTTTAGGTTGTTTCAAGTTTCAAAAGGCTACTATGGATGAATAAACCAATGCAAAAATTTTACATAGAAATACTTTGTGAATGGACTGGTTGATCATGAGATCATTAACATGAACAATGTTAGCAAGAAGGAAATAAACCCCAAAATAGAGATTATAATGACATGAAATTAATATTGCCAATGCAACCATTTGATCGTTTGGGAAGATTTTATTGGATTTTTTTTATGCCTACCTAAGGAACACGATACAAATACATTATTGCGATGACATGTTTGTTTCCCAAATGGGTTGAGGTGAGAGCTACAAAAATGACATTAGAGGTAACTGCCAAAATTCCTACTGGAAGAAGTATTTTGTAGATTTAGATGTCCAATTTATATCACATTAGACTAAGGCACTAACTTTTCTACAAAAGTTATAAAAATTTTGATGGATTCTTTCAAGTTGATTTACAATAAAAGTAGCTCTTATTATCCCATAGCAATTGGACAATTCAGATGCATTACTAAAATATCGGTATTGAAAGATTGCATGGCACAACACTATCGCCATATGTGACTACATGGAAAAAAGAATGAGGACATCCACCATTCCAACAAGTATTTCAAAAATAAGGAATAATGCGAATAAAGTGTTGGGTTCCTTATTTAAGGATAATAGTTGAAGAAAGACGAGAAACAAAAGAATCAACGAAGAATACACCAATAGAATTGTAAAAGATAAATGAAGATAAGTTATGGACGCAATTCTAATAGATTTATGGAAAAATAAATAATTAAAAAAAAACATGATAGCTAATTGAAAAAAATATGAGATTAAGGGAAATTGGTCCCCCTGTATGATAGTAAGAAAAGGGATAATATAGAAAAGTTGAATTATTGATGGTTAGAGTAATACAAATTGAAAAAATTATATGGGAATGGATCAAAATAACTATAAATTTTGGAAGTTTTACCATACATCATCCAAGTGAATATATCTTAATTGAGGACATTTTATGACTAAAGAACATGAAAAGGTTGGGGGGACTGACCCAACCAACCTTGCAGAGGATGAAGGTACATATTTGATGAAATAGGGGGCCTCGAACTACCAAGGATTGAGTAAGGTAATTCCTAACACAGTGAGAAACAATAAGGGTCAGAGGGGAGAAAAGAAAGCATCTAATTATGTGGAAAGTTATGAGATTTATTTTAACTTCTTGTATTTGATATGGTATGAAAAGCTAGATGTTGATAGGATAAATAAATAAATAAAGGTTAGAAGGTAAGGGATTTCCCATCTAGACACCAAGTATGAATAAAGAAAATACTTGTCATGACTAGAGGAGTCACTAAGAGGATCAAGAGACCGATCACTCACATAGTCGACTCCTAAAGAATAACCTCAAAGAAAAAAGGTGCATTGAGATATTGAGATGATTTCTATGGAAATAATCTTGGAAGAGCCATAAGATATAGGATATCTCAACAGTAGTTGATATGATGTATGTGCATGATCATGGAAATTACTTGGATTAGAGGTTGTTGTTGAATAAATCAACCTAGAATAGTCATTGACCTAATGGAAGGAACTTCAATGGAGAAATATCAATCATGGGTGATGTCACCAATTAAAAAAAAATCAAAATAAGCTTTGAAGAGCCATCAAAGGAAAGGGATGGAAACTTATGAGGGAATTATTGATAGTAGGTGTTAATTGGAAGCGTTGAAGTCATCATTGGGAGATATCTTGGAAAATCCATCAAAATCAAGTCGAGAAACAATACCAATCATATCTTGATAGAATGAGTCACAATGAATGATATCAGGAACTAGATTAGAAGAGCCATAGGATAATACACTGAAGGATAATGCCAATGATATCTCGGTGGAGAACAACCTGTGAGTCATGAGAGAGACATAAAAAATTAGTATGAAAGAGCCATTATATATCAAACTAATGGATGGTGCTAACAATACCTTAATGGAAGCAGATTCCAATAACTTTGAGAAGATATGAATAATAAGCATTGAAAAGTAGTCTGAGGTAGTCATAAAAATTAGATGGAGGGATAAAGCCAGAGATATCCGTATGGAAAGAGCATCGATGTAGAAAAAGAAAGGATATGATATAAAATATTTAAGAATTGCCTAAAGATATAGGATAAAGGTGGTTGTTATCGAAAACAAATCATCATTGTCAGGAAGACAAGGGAGGTAAGCCCAAAGGATAATGGAAGGAGATCATCAATCAAGCCATGATAAGCAAATCCTTTGAAATTGGACCAAATAAGAGGGAAAACCAAATCCTTTCAATCTAAACCAAACAAGAGGGAGACAACAAGTCACCTTTTTGTTCACTACAATGATTGAATCAAAACCAAGTAAGAGGGAAACTTGTTGACGACCAAGTGGGGATACATATAGCACTTGAATTTGAACTAAACAAGTTGCCTCCTTGTTCACTATAGTAATTGAATATGAACCAAACAAGTTGTCTCTTTGTTGATGACCAAGATTGAATCTAAACTAAACAAGTTTCCTCTTTGTTGATGCCCAAGTGGGGTAAATAAATTGCTTCCTTGTTCAATATAGTAGTTGAATCTGAACCACACAAGTTGCCTCCTTGTTCACTATAGTAGTTGAATATGAACCAAAACAAGTTGCCTCCTTGATCACTATAGTAATTTAATCTTAACCAAACAAGTTGCCTCCTTAATGATGATCATGAGTAAATATGAACCAAAGAAACATGCATCCTAATTGATGACAAAGTGGAAGTGCCTATATAACTAATAATGTCTTTGAATTAGATTAGAACCATATATGTGCGCTATTTTGACATTTTGAAGTTATATGCACTACCAAAGGTTATATTATATCCAAGCATTATTTTTAATCTGTTTGAGTCATAAATTAGTTGCGTCCTTGTTCACTATGGTAATTGAATATGAACTAAACAATCCTTGTTTGAATTTATTTATGTCACAAATAAGTTGGCTCCTTGTTTACTATAGTAATTGAATCTGAACCAAACAAGTTTCCACCTTGTGATTGTTAAGCCCTAGATATTGATATATTACATTTCTATTGTTATATTAGTGTTGTCCTTATTGGTTGACTGGGACCTTTAATGGCCCGCTAGACCATTTAATTATAATTGTACCATTTGTCTCCTATATATACCAAGGAGACCTACTTATAGAGATCATCTCATCTTGTGCATTTGTTATATTGTAAAAGGAGGTTGTGACATTTCCAACACACACACACACACACACACATGTGTGTGTGTGTGTATTTGTTTACTTTTTTAATTTTAATTTTTTTTGGGGAAGTTTTAGATAGCAAAATTTTGGGGAGCCTGAGATAACATAATGAAGCCCCTATGATAAAAAAATTAGACTCTTGTTCACTATAATTTTCAAGTTACAATCTATGGAAGTTAAGGGTTTTTACTAGTCCTAAAACTAGTCTTAAACATGTGTTTTGGGTAAAGATATCATATTTAATTCTAGAGAGATCCAAGTTGAGTGCTAGTAGTTGTATTGAATAGAGTACAAACCATAGTATTTTAGATTAATATCTAGGAGGTAGATCTGAAAAATTGGACACACAACATTTTGTACAAGTTCGTTCTCCTAAAAGGGCCAAAATTAGTAATTTTGGGAAAGCTACCATAACTTTTTCTTGACACATTATAATTTAGTCAAACCTATGGCATTATAGAAAATACATAATAGGCTATCACAAATCAAAATTTTATAGTTATTATCAAGTGAAAGGTTGCCCTGCAGAATATTCTCCAAATTTGGGTTTTAAAAAGGTATGTTAAATTGGAACTTGCATAATTTTTTATTGGAAGATGTGTTTGAGGTGATTCAAAATGTGTGGTAGAGAAAAAATAGAGGATAACTCTAAATAAATCTTTTTTTTAGCTAGTGGTGGAAAAGATTCTATACCTATTAAATCTCCAAATAACTCATCCATGACTCATGAAGAATGTGAAGACTCAAGGAACTAGGTATCCCAATTGAGGAACCAATTTAATGACATGAGTGATAATGTGTTGAAAAAGGTTGATTTGGAACATTCATAATAAATTCTTAAAAGCGAAATTGAAGATAAAATGGAAAAGTTGATGGACCAAATGATGGAAAAGTGGATGGATCAAAAGATGTAAGTTGAAAATAAAATGGAAAATTTGATGTATCAAAAGATGGGACAATTACAAAATTCCATGGAATCCATTCTCTTACATGGCCTAGATGAGAGGTTCACTAAAAGTAATATTGTGACCCAAGGAAATCTTGAAAATAAGGAGAAGAAAATTGTTGAACCCTAGTCACATATGGGGAAGATTTTAGCACATCTGCAGAGCATAAAGATTGAGTCCCAAAATCATGATCATTCATCAATCCAAGATCTACATCATTAGGGGCTCAACTTGAGACCAAGGAATTACTTAATTCCCAAATATGAGGAAGTTTGATGATAAGGATACTATAACATAGATATTCCAAATGGATTAATTCTTTGATCTACACCAAGTGCCAACTTTTCAAAAGGTAACTCTTGCATCCTTGTATTTAGAACCTAGTCAATTTGTCTAATACCAATGACTTTGTGAATGAAAAAAGGATTATATTGTCTCTTGGTCCATTGTTATGTATGAATTGATAGCACATTATGGGGATATTAAGAGAAAAATATTCTTTAGTCAATTGATAAATCTCCATCAAAGAGGTCCAATTATAGAGCATCAAAAGTTTAGTCTCAAAGTAAAGAAAAATCTAGAGGATAATTTGTTAGATCTCTTTATGGGAACTTTAAAGGAGAGCATTAAACATGAAGATAATTTATTGGAACCAAAAACCTTGAAGCATGCTTTCAGTGTGGCAAGGAAATTTGAAAGTAAAAATATGGCTACTAGAAGGGTAGCCACTAATAACTATAGAGAGCATCATGTTCCCTCCCCTGACCCTACTCAACCTACAAGGTTGACACCTCAACAAATGAATGAAAGAAGAAAGGGACTATGATTCAATTGTGATAGCAAGTACAATAAGGGTCATAATTATGACAAGAGGAAAATATTCTACATAGATTGTGAAGAGGAAGAACATCAAGAACTAGAATCGTTGTAAGATATAGAACTAGAAGAGACTACTCCAACCATATCTTATTATGCATTAATTGGCATCAACATTCTTCAAACTCTCAAGATAGAAGAATATACGAAAAAGAAAAAAGGTAATAGCGTTGATTGATCTTCGTAGTAGCCATAATTTATTAATTTGAAATTATCCAAACTTCTCAATTGCTTTATATATCCAGCACTAGAGTTTCAAGTAATGATTATATATGGATGTACTGTAAATTGTTTAGGGAAGTGCCATTGTATTAGACTCACTATGGGGGAGTATTTATTAGATATTCCAATGATTGTAATATAATTTGTTGGTGATGATGTTCTATTAGGGGTCCGATGGTCACAATAATTGGGAGCAATGACTCTTATTTTTTAGGAGTTTTTCATGGAATTTTCCTCAGAAGGCAAGGAAATTGAACTAAGAGGTATCCAAAGGAAACCCCCTAAAGTGAAAAGTGTTGGACAAACCTACCACACTTAGAGGGGGGGGGGCTGAATGAATGTGGGGCTCTTTTTCCCAAAACTTCCCTCTTACAGAAAACTCATTAGTTAGAGTTCAACATTTATTCATTACTCATTGCTATCATTTATAACCAGTTAGATGTGAACACATATCAACAATATATATCAGCAGTATATCATCAACAAGTCATCACCACAAGGAACTCAAAGAACACAAGATGTATGTACAATTTTTCTTTTTATTATGGACTACAATCCTTGGGGTTTATTAGCAACAACTGAATAGAGTACAAATCTACAAGAGCACCAACTCTATATGCAAGTCTCGGCTTACATCCTCAACACCAACTGAGTTGAGGCAACAATCCTCCACAGATATCAATCTATCACAGGTATGCGAGCTGTCAGTAGTGTTTCAGGATAAATTCGTGAGTGCGGACACAAACCAATCTCCCTAAATCCACCTGGATCTAGAACAAAGCAAGACAGAATACTACTCTTTCCCTAGATCTATACTATTGAATGGACTAAGAGAAATGGATAGTGGACATACCTTATGAATGCTCTGCTTAAATCTCTATTGTTCCTCGCTCCTCTTCGATGCTCTTGTGCCGTCCAATCACGACAGTACAAACCAATCGAAGTACAAGCAAATTAATATATTCAATACCTAGTC
>CBVK0100455120.1:0-14286 GCA_900067695.1 Picea abies
TCTTCCGATCTCACTATTTTGAGAATTTTCCTTTGTCCCTAAATTAACCGTCTCATAAATCAAAGGAACTGTTCATTTTACAATTAGCTGACCCTCTAAAGTTATCATGCAAGTCATAAAACTTCTTTAGTCTTACAACAGATCTGGGGATAGAGTTTACTAGATCAGATGTCGATTTGGGAGATCTAGGATTTGATATTACCGTGAAATTGTGGAGGTTTTCATCATGAGTGCCATCATCAATGACTACACCTTGGAAGATGTCTTCCATATGCAAGAAATTGATGATCTTCTGGTCATCGTCGAACACTCTCCAATTGGTTATGTTATTCGGGATCGACGGCTTGAACAACAATTCAATCAAAAACACATTAGGAGAAAGACCTTCTGCAGGCAATAGTTTAGACGCAACATTAGCCAATAAATCAACCTGAATGGAATTACTTAGTATAGGAATGGAATTTATATTAAATGCTGAAAAATTTTGTATTAAGCTCCATACCTCAGTTTGGTAACTTTTTAGATGTGGTGATAATCAATGTATGTAGTTTCTTACCTGCCTTACCATGATCTTGAAATCATTGAATACCATTAAATTATGTACATCCATATCGAGAGATTTCCTAAGCCCTTGTAGAAGTTCTTTGTATTCGACGGTGTTATTAGTGCACTTGAAATATAATCGACAGGTAATGAAAGTCTTATTACCTGCAGGATCGATGAGTACACATCTTGCACCAAATCCTTATTTGGATTTAGATCCATCAAAGTATAATGACTAGATTTGAGCTTGGTCAGCAGTGTTTGACACACTTGGCCAAGTTGATGTCTGAGTATAGGTCATAATTTATGACTGTTTCCTTGGATCAGTGACAGGAGAAATTTTGGTCATGAAGTTACCAAAGAAGGTATTCATTCCCTGCATTTTGAATGAATTAGAAGATGCAATGAAAGGTTTGTTAGCATCATTTAAATTCGTCATGGTGTGTTTAAGATAATGTTCTCTGTTTATCTTCATTCTATTTGGCTGTCCATTTTCTGGAAGCCACAAATGAGACCAATTTGTGGCAAAGTAACCATGCAGCTGTTCGGACCAATCCCTACTTAAAAACAAACCATATACTTTAGGGATGTCAAAAAAAATAATGTCAATAATCTAGTGAACCTTAGGATTGGAAGATAACCTAACCAAAACATTTTTAAGTTCATCAATTACCTTAACATTCGTCTGATCAAGTTGAATGATTTTGAGCTCAGAAGGTTGAACTTCTATGTTAATTGTTTTACAAATAGATAGAGGCATCACGTTTGATAATGTGTCAGAATCGACCATGCAATTATGTACATTCCTATTACAAATTTCAAAGGTTAACAAGAAAGGCGAGACATTTTTCTGAGTGTTAATAGCAGGATTCTGTTGATTTTTAGTCATTGTCCCTAAAACAGTTTTATCTACATTTGCTACAATTTTTCTAGCTAAATCCCCTTTATCTAAAGTTTCAGATGTCATTTTAGTTGAGATTTTTCTGGCTGTATTTGAACCATTTTCAGCAGATTTCTTGCCGTCAGGATTGTTGTTTTTACTATTTTCAGTAATACTTTGAAGCATTTTCTGCAAAATAAGGGGAAATTTCAGTATCTCAAACACAGAAATATTAGCCCTTAGTTTTTTAAGATCTTCAATTAAATCGTATTCTAAATAAGGGGTTGTTGAACTTTGTTTAATTTCATCTTGCTTTGACTATATTGGAAACACATTATTACTTACTTCAGAAGAAGTTTTGTTTTGTGTTTTGCTTCTTGTGTTGTAGCGGTGAACAGTTTCAAAATTTTCTTGGAAGATACTGTCCAAGAAGTGACTGAAGATGTTGGGGGATGATTCATCCTCTTTTGGTGCTTCTTCCTCAACTACAACTTCAGAATTTTCAGGAGGGACAAAAGAAGAATTATCATGTGCTTCTAAGATAGTTTGCAAAGCATATTGCAAGCTTTCAAAATTTAGACCTTCAATGGTCGGGTTTGGCTGCTTGGGGGGAAAAGGTTTTCTGAAAGGAGGTTTAAAATTTCATTTTCTTGAGGATGCCTCCTTGAATGATCTCTTCAATTCTACAACCTGATTAGATAGTTTTTGGAAGGCTTTTTGCAAGCTTTCTAAGTCTAAATTTTCTTGTTGATTTTTAAATTGAGGCAATTTAGTAAGGATTTCTACTTTTTTCTTAGATGAAGCTGCTTTGGCTTCACTGCTAAGATTGTCTTTTAAGGTTAATATATCCTTTTCAATTTGACTTGCCTCCTCAAAGGCTCCTAACAAAGTGTTCTTTTTGGAACTTTTGACCCATATGGTGATATTGTTGGGAAAATCTTTAGCATAATATGCGACAATTAGACTTTCTATAGGCATTCAATCTGCAGGGATCTTATTCTTTAAAGTAAGAAATCTCTGGTTAAAATATTTTACTTTTTCCTTAGGATTCATTTTAAGAATAGAGAGCTCCATAACCAAGACTTCAGGAGATTTATCATCTCCAAAATTATCTAAGAAACAAGTTTCAAATTTGTCCCAAGAGACGATGGTCTGGGACTGTTGGGAAAAATACCATGTGGAGGCATTGCCCTCAAAAGTATAAGGAAAGAGTCTACATACTACATCTTCATGCTCTACATTTCAGAGTCTAATATCCAACATAAATGTTTTTATATGATCCTCAGATGATTGTTTAGAATCTGGATCTGATTTAGGCAACCTTTCTCCGGATGTTTCAACAATGGATGTTCTGGTCCAGGTACTACCACGACATCTTGATCAAGCCAAGGTCTAGCAGTATTGTTTTGGTTTTCCATGGATGTTGGTGGGGTCGAAGGCTGAGATGATTTAGATGAGGAACTTCCTTCGTCAGATGGCTCCCCTCCTGAAGAGGATGGAGATGAACCCCATGGTTTAGGTGGGATATGAGACCTTCTAGCTCCAAGAGTAGGTGTTTCGATAGAATCAGTGGTATTGTCTCCTAAAGGATTTGAGAGTAGACCAGTGCCTTCAATTTATTCTCAGATATCTGAGAAATCTAGGGGTTGAATAGTGGCCTACTAGGTTGTTTGATATGGGATAAGGCACTATGTGTCCTTATGAGTGACGAAAAATATCTTGGACATCGGGTGCTTGAGGAGATGGCGTCACTGGTTCAACAAGAATCTCAAGATTATCATTTGAGTTAGTTTTTATTTCAAGTGTAACATTATTGTCTGAACAATTACACATTATGACAGGGGAGCGAGTGTGTGGGGGAGGAGTCTTGAGACCTCCACATTCCATCAATTGAATTCAAGCCCTCCTTCTAGCACCATTTGTCAACGGGCAAATTTGACATTCCGTCAACTGGAAGAATATGATCCAATCTTGGGTTGTCTAAATAACCGAAGTTGTTTGGTGTAACCTATTTTGACGGGTTTAATGGCTCTGTTAGCCAACTAGGGTCCTAAAATAAAGAAAATAAATAAACTAACTAATGCTAAAAATACTTTAATATAATTATTTACAACTACATTTAACAGAAAGATAAATATGAACATGCCATTATGTACATAGTAATTACAGATTGCAAGTTTTTAATAGATACCTTGCAAAATCAATGTTTGATAACTGTTTTCAAAAGTAGATAAAGAAAGCACATTTTTTATATTTTTTGTTTTCTAATCATAAATATAAGAACTTAAATTAAATATGTTATGAAACAAGGATAGAGTGATGGTCAAAGGCAATGTAAAACTATCATGTTTCGCTAATAGGTAAAATAACAGAAATTAAATGGAAATAAAGCTAACCTCATATTAGTTTTATACTGTGTTTATGCCTCTGTGCGATCCAAAACTCCAGTTGTCTCGCCTATGAGAAAAATCTATGATAGGCTTGTACTAAAGCCTCTTGAAGAAACTCTGGGTGTTTATTGACAGCTAGGATATGAGAACAAAATAGTAGACATGTATGTACAATGATCTTATAATTATGAGTGATTACAGTAACATAAACCTTAATGTAAAGAATTCATTTTATCAATCAACTAAACATCATACGCAAATCATGATATTAAAATGGATATAATGATCATAGTGATAATTTGTGAAACAACAAATTATGAAAAACTTTTAAAACATAAATAAAATGGAACATCATATGTCATTGAGACTAAAGCTATACAACACATTAATATTCCAAAATAAATGAGACAACTGCACATTGGTCTAAAGCCAAAATGCTAAAAGTTGGTCCATTAAGTTCTGAAGATCATTTGTCCTTAATCTGTTTCAAGACAAGATGTCCATTACTTAAAAAATGAATAGTATTTAATGTGATTTGAAATCACATTCTTCTATCTCACAAGATAGGATAGAATTTCATAAAATCTAAAATATTACAAAAATGGTGGGCTAACAACCCCTCATAACAGAGTTGATTTTACTCAAAAATTGATCAAAGTTTTTGCAAAACAAACATAAAATAGACTACTAATCATTCAGATGCATAATCGAATATGTTTCCCCCAGATGATCAACAACAAGATCTATTATTTCCCAAAAAACAAACAAAAACAAGTTAGAAAATTATCCATAACTAATTTCTAATTTTTTTTTATTTAAAAAGAGACTTAGCTATAGAATCGAAAGATTATGTAGGCAGTATTATCTTAGAAAACAAAATCAAATTCCAAAACAATTCAATTCAAAATAGATAACATGAATAAAACAAGAGAGAAAATTGTTTTACCATTTAAAATTTGACTAAAGATGGGTCAGGTAGTTTAGAATTTACTATCGCTTTGACACTTGTTGCATTTTTTATTACTATGTTTCCTGCTCTCTTGATGCATTTAGATTTCCTCTCAACATGCACTTTGAGGTCGAGATTCTCTTCTCTCAATGATTAATTTTGAGCAGTAAGCATTTTAATCTGGTCCTAAAGAATGGGTATGTTGGTGTAATACTGCTTGATCCAATGGAAACAAACATCACACTGTAAATGAGGAAAGACAGGTTGATGAAGTGTATAGTCAAACATGGATGTATCAACCTTTTCTTCTATTTTCCCTTGATCAATCCCAATACCAGAGAACCCCTCCTCACCTTTGAGGCACGGTGGAAAATTTGTCACAAATTCGTAGGGTTTAGTAGGAACACTAACTTTATTCCTGTAACCTTGACAATCTGGGTCTTCCAAAGCTAGAAAATATTATATTTCAGAGTTCGAGACCTCATCTACCTCGATCGGACCGATCGAGTTCAGATGAGCATCATTTCGGTTCCTCAATTTCCTTGAAATAAGGCGACTTGCCTTTTTGTTCTGGAACCCTAAGTCTACTCATTTTTTCTTTGTTTTTTTGCAAGGTTTCTCAACATCCGGATTTACAATTACCTTTGGGATAACATCAGTATTAGGCATAGTAGGTTCAATTACCTCCAATTCAATAGTCTTTTTCTCAGATGAAGGCTTACTTGGCATGGTTGCATCTAGAGGGTTTCTATTAAGAGAGTCTAGTCCATTTCTTGAAATACCAGGCTGGTTTTTAATCGATGGCTCACCTAAGTTAGTGTTTACTATAGGAATGGTTGTGGAAAAACCATTCCTTATCAAAAACATATCCCAATAGTTTCCCACAGTTGACAAGTGATGAATCAACAAAATCTTAATCAATCTATGATGAAATAGACTTGAATCAACACTATGTCTCTTATATCTTTTGGACATTTTATAGAGACTTCTCAATAGATAAAATGGCATGCTTAATTCAAAACCAATGAAATGCATGAGTAAGAGAATATGATAGAGGAAGATCAATCTGTATTGACCCTCACATGTCATGAATTGTTTGAGAATCAACAACAAGCTATGCCACCTAGGTTTAACCAGGGATATGGGAATACCTTTTTCACAACAGTTTATTTTTCAGGACCTCATAAACAAGCTCCAGGGTACTCCTTCAATTCATGAGTTTTTGAACCATTTCTCTCCTGTCGATGGAAGCCCTATTGCTTGACTTACAAACTGATGCAGGAGCATCGTCAACACATCAAGCAAGCCAGCGTGGAGCGGAAGACAGTTGGATAAGCCAGCACACATTTTGAAAATACTTTGGGATTGTTGCGTGATCTTAAATGACCCATTTAAGAGACAGTGCACTTGTATTGTAACGGACCTTGAGTGGATAGCTCTCGTCCTTAGGTAGATGAGGCATTTAAGATAGTTAATGTTGGTAGATAGAATATTTAAGTCTAGATTTGATAGTTTGGAGTTTGAGAGGGAAAACAGATATAGACACCCTCATTGTATCATTGTAACATATCAAGAGCAGGAGCAAGAAGAGCAATCAGAGAACTATGTAGAGAACATCCATGTACAAATATTAAATTAATAGAAGAAAGATTTGATTCAAATCTATGGTTATGTGTCTATTCTCTATGTACTGATGTTATTCTCCTGAATATTTGCTTCCTGTCATACATGTGCTTTTATATGTTGTGTATGTGTTTTCATGGTTGAATTAAAGTCTGAGAGGGTGAATAAATGAGTTGCAATTGTTTCTCTAAGTAAGCCAGAAGATTCCTTCAAGGAGTGCAGTCGAATTGTCCTCAGGAGTGCGTTGACAGAAAGGTTCACTTGGAGATAGCTTTTGTCCTCATTTCCTCTAGAGTGCAGATAGGCACAGTGTCGTGCAAGGAGTGCGCAGGCCAAGAGAAGTCTCATAGTTGTGATTCTAAGAAAAGTATCGAGAGACTACTGCTGCAGGAGTGCGCAGGGTCGAAGGACTTCAACACTTAAATAAGGTTGAAGATTTGCCGCAAGGTGTGCATGCAAAGTTCCTTCTGAGTAAGAGAGAAGCGGGAGGAATCTCAAGAGGAGTAGGCCTTCGAATTCATCAAGGGATAAGTGCAGGGAAGTTGATGTCGAACATTCAAGAGAAGCGTCGCAGGTTGGCGAGCAGACAACGAATCTCGTAGAGAGGTGCTTCTTCCTTTTCATAGATTTTCACAGGAACAGTGGACGGTCGAAATCTTCTGAAGATATTTCACGAAGTTTCAAGGATCGTCAGATCTTGCAGAGGTGCAAGGAGGTCATGGCGAGGAGATCTCAAAGAGGTTGAATCTCAGGAGGGGCAGCACTGTTGATCCAATTTGGTCAGAGCCGTTGGATGGTTCACGAGATCATGTATCCAAACCTCGTGAGAAAGGACTCAAGGATTTGGGCGCGAGGATCGTGAGGTGGCGAGAAGAAAGATTCTGGCCTTTGGAGGACAGGTGGCACCTCGCATATCGGGAACTCATAAGTGGAAGGGTTGAGAAATTGGCATTAAAAGTTTCTAGGCGCGAGTACGCGAAGTAGCAAAGTGGCAAGAGGATTAGGAGTGTCCATCTGAATGGGACAGGTGGCAGAGATCTAAGGATCTCGCGAACTTGGGAGCTTGCAGGGTGATAGCCCAAGCATTGGGTATTCGGAGTCACGAGGACACGAGGAGCGAGGAAATAAATATCTGTTGGATCCACACGTGGGATCGTGCCTCGAGGCCTCGCTAGAAAAGGTTCGAGGACTTGGCCACGGAAATCGTGAAGTCGCGAGGGAGCAAGGTCGCGAGTCTCGGCACCTCGGACCTGAGGAGTCGACGGGGAATTTATTAAACCTCGTAAGTAGCAAATTCGTGAGGGAAAGGTCAGCGAGTTGATTGATGCCTCGGATCTCAGGGATCCGAGGGTGTAGCTCTTAACTGTTGGACTCGCCAAGTTGTGAGTTTCGATCCGCCGAGAAATTAAGGGAGGGGATCGCATGACAGAGAGAATATGTGGGTAAGAAAATTCCTGATAGGGAATTAGGAGAACCTTTGAGTTCTTCAGGCCGAGAAGAGAGGAAGGTCCTGTCTGAGCGGACGTGCCCCGTGAGGTGGTGCACGTTCTGCGTCAGAGTGGTATCAGAGAAAAAATGGGATTATGCTGACGCAACCACTTTTCCTCATACCAGAGGTAGGGGAAGAAGCCGCGGTGGAGTGATCACATGCTTCACATGTGGAAAGGATGTGCACAAGTCATTCGAGTGTCCAGAGAAAAAGAAGGATAGTGGAGAAGCTCACATCGCTGAAGCGCAGAGGTGTGATGTTGAGAATGAAGACACAGAAGGTGGAAGGTCACTGATGATGCGTAAAGTTCTCTTAACACCCAGAAAGGAGGTGGAGAACTCAACTCAAAGGACCAGACTGTTTAGGACAGCTTGCAAGACCAAGGACTGGGTATGTAAGGTTATTGTTGACAGTGGTATCACCGATAATCTTGTTTCGACTGAGATGGTATAGAAGTTGGAGCTAGAGACAACTGATCACCTGAGTCCATACAAGGTTTCATGGCTACATAATGGACATCAGGTGAGTGTCACTAAACAGTGTCTAGTTGAATTCAAAATAGGAGGGTATAATGATAAGGTCTTGTGTGATGTCATTCCCATGGATGTATGTCATCTATTGCTGGGTAGACCATGGAAATATGACCGAAATGTGGTTCATGATGGGAGAATGAACACATATACCCTGGAAAAGGATGGGAGGACACACAAGTTTCTTCCGATAAAGGATAAGGAGGTGAAACCAGAAGTGAGAAACACAATACTTCTCATGAGTGGGAAGGAGATTCTTACAGAGATGGAGAAGAAAGAAGATCCACAATTCTTTGTGGTTAGGAAACCGAGGATTGTTATGACTAGCACAAGAGTGGATGATTTACCAGGTGAGATTCAGGAACTGCTGGAGGAGTTCATTGATATCATAGTGGATGAATTACCTCATTCATTGCCACCGATGAGAAGTGTGAGTCACCACATAGACCTCATACCAGGAGCTAGTTTGCTGAACAAAGATGCATACAGACTGACACCGCCGGAAAATGAGGAAGTTAAGAGACAGGTCCAGGAGCTATTGGACAAAGGATTGGTCAGGGAAATCTTGAGTTCGTGTGCTGTTTCGATAGTGCTTAGTCTGAAGAAAGATGGAGGTTGGAGAATGTGCACCGATTCAAGAGCGATCAATAAAATAACCATCAGGTACGGGTTTCCACTGCCGAGAATGGACGATCTGATGGATTGCCTGAGTGGGGCAAATTATTTTTCAAAGATTGATCTAAAGAGCGGATATCACCAGATTCGCATGAGGGAAGGTGATGAGTGGAAGACAACATTCAAGACAAATGAAGGTTTGTACGAATGGTTGGTCATGCCGTTTGGTTTGACAAATGCACCAAGTACATTTATGAGACTGATGAATGAAGTCTTGAAGGAATTCATTGGGAAATTTGTCGTCGTATATTTGGATGATATACTGATCTTCTGTAAGACCAAGGAAGAACATTTGAAGCATTTAGCTGTAGTGATGAGGAAGCTACAGCAGGAGAAGTTGTTGATTAATATGAAGAAGTCCTCATTTATGAAGACAGAGCTCATTTACTTTGGTTTTGTCATATCAACAAATGAGTTGAATATGGATCCAAGTAAGGTGGAAGTGATCAAAAATTGGCCATCACTGAGAAATATTTTCGAGGTGAGAAGTTTCCATGGTTTGGATAGTTTCTACTGAAAGTTTATCAGGAATTTCAGTGGAATTAGTGCAGCGATGATGGACACGGTGAAGAAGCGACATAAGTCTTTTCATTGGATAGCAGAGGCAGAGAAGAGCTTCAATCTGTTGAAGCAGAAGATAATAGAATGGCCAGTGTTGGTGTTGCTAGACTTCAAGAAGACATTTCAGGTGAAATGTGATGCAAGCGGATATGCCATAGGAGTGGTCTTGAGTTAGGAAGACAGACTAGTTGCATATTTTAGTGAGAAGTTGGATGAAGCAAAGCTGAAATACTCCACGTATGATAAGGAATTTTATGCTATCATACAAGCACTGAAGAAGTGGAGGCATTACTTGATTCCAAAAGAGTTTGTTCTATATAGTGATAATCATGCATTACAGTTTGTGAGTCAACAGGAAAAGTTGAATTAGAAACATGCTAAATGGGTAGAGTATATGCATAATTTTACATTTTTAATTAAACACATTTCGGGTACTGCTAACAAAGTGGTTGATGCTTTGAGAAGGAAGTGTTTCTTGCTACAGGAGTTCCGAGTCAAAACACTAGGTTTTGAAAATCTTAGGGACATGTACATAGGAGATACAGATTTTGCAGAGGCATATGAAGCAACTGAGAATCCAGTTCTCAGAGATAGAAGCCCATGGATAGATTACATGATCCAAAATGGATTGTTGTTCAAAGGAAATCAACTGTGTATTCCAAATTTCTCCATGAGGGAGAACTTGTTGAAAGAAAAGCATAGTGGTGGATTAGCAAGACATTTTGGCCATGAAAAGACATTTTTAAAGCTAAGAGAAGCATACTTTTGGCCAAGAATGCGATCGAAAGTCAAGAAGTTTGTTGACAGATGTAGAATATGCCAGCATTCGAAGGGGAGGAAACATAATGCAGATTTTTATCAGCCATTGCCCATACCAGAGAGACCATGGGAATGGATTTTGTATTGGGTTTTCCGAGGAAGTAGAGAGGTGTTGATTCCATCTTTGTAGTGGTGGACAGGTTTTCAAAGATGGCACATTTTATCCCATGCCAGAAGACCAGCGATGTGACTCACATCACGAATTTGTTCTTCAAAGAGGTCATTCGACTTCATGGATTGCCGAGAAGCATAGTATCAGACATGGATACGAAGTTCATTGGACATTTCTGGAGGACACTCTAGAAGAATATGGGGACTAACTTGATTTTTAGTTCTGCCTATCATCCTCAAATGTATGGGCAAACAGAGGTGGTTAATAGAAGTCTGGGAGATTTGTTGAGAAGCTTGGTAACAGAACACCACAGCAGTTGGGACAACATGTTGCCACAGCCAGAGTTTGCGTACAACGACTCAGTGAACAGGAGCACAGGCAAAATTCCATTTGAGATTGAATATGGCAGGCAGCCAAAAGGAGTATCTGAACTGATGGATTCATGACAGATAATGACTAAGAGCGCAAGCGCTGAAGAGTTCGCAGAGGCGATGGAAGAACTTCACAGCAGGGTGAAGCAGCGATTGCTGGAATCAAACCTAGAATATAAGTGCAGAGCAGATCAGTATCGGAGACAAATTCAGTTTGAAGTTGGTGATCTAGTTTTGGCACATCTGAGGAAGGAAAGGTTCCCAAGGGGAACATACAACAAGTTAAAAATGAAGAAAATTGGACCATGTAGAGTCCTAAAGAAATTGGGAGAGGACGCTTACGAAATTGAATTGTCGGATGAGATCGGAATATCTCCGACATTCAATGTCTCAAACTTATATCCATATAAGGTTGAGGAAGCAAAGACTGGAACTGATCAGCCAGTAATCCATTGGACAAAGCAGATGCCGATAGCAGAAAAGCCACAGATGGAGTACATACTGGACAAGAGAGTGGGTAAGAAAACCAAGAGGAAAGAGTACTATGAGTATCTGGTCAAGTGGAAGAACCACCCAATGGAAGATTTCAGCTGGGAGACTAAAGCAGTGATACGAAAGCATGGACAGACTGTGCAGGAGCTCATGGATAGGATCCCATGAAAGTTTTCAAGCCGAGGAGTATGATGCAGGAGCATCGCCAACACATCAAGTGAGCTAGTGTGGAGCGGAAGACAGCTGGATAAGCCAATAGACATTTTGAAAATACTTTGGGATTGTTGTGTGATCTTAAATGACCCATTTAAGAGATGGCACACTTGTATTGTAACGGACCTTGAGTGGATAGCTCTCGTCATTAGGTAGATGAGGCATTTAAGATAATTAATGCTGGTAGATAGAATATTTAAGTCTAGATTTGATAGTTTGGAGTTCGAGAGGTAAAACAGATATAGACACCCTCATTGTATCATTTTAACATATCAAGAGTAGGAGAAAGAAGAGCAATCAGAGAATTGTGTAGAGAACATCCATGTACAGATATTGAATTAATAGAAGAAAGCTTTGATTCAAATCTATGGTTATGTGTCTATTCTCTGTGTACTGATGTTATGCTCTTGAATATTTGCTTCCTGTCATACATGTGCTTTTATATGTTGTGTATGTGTTTTCATGGTTGAATTGAAGTCTGAGAGGGTGAATAAATGAGTTTCAATTGTTTCTCTAAGTAAGCCAGAAGATTCCTGCAAGGAGTGCAGTCGAATTGTCCGCAGGAGTGCGTTGACAGAAAGGTTCACTTGGAGATAGATTTTGTCCTCATTTCCTCTAGAGTACAGATAGGAAAAGTGCCGTGCAAGGAGTGCGCAGGCCAAGAGAAGTCTCAGAGTTGTGATTCTGAGCAAAGTATCGAGAGACTACTGCTGCAGGAGTGCGCAGAGTCGAAGGACTTCAACACTTAAATAAGGTTGAAGATTTGTCGCAAGGTGTGCGTGAAAAGTTCCTTCTGAGTAAGAGAGAAGCGGGAGGAAGCTCAAGAGGAGTAGGCCTTCGAATTCATCGAGGGATAAGTGCAGGGAAGTTGTTGTCGAACGTTAGAGGGAAGCGTCGCAGGTTGGCAAGCAGACAACAATTCTCGTAGAGAGGCGCTTCTTCCTTTTCGTGGATTTTCACAGGAAGAGAAGACGGTCGAAATATTCTCAAGAGATTTCACGAAGTTCTGAGGATTTTCAGATCTTGCAGAGGTGCAAGGAGGTTACGACGAGGAGATACCGAAGAGGTGAAGCTCAGGAGGGGCAGCACCGTTGATCCAAGTTTGTCAGAGCCATCGGATGGTTCACGATATCGTGTATCGGAACCTCATGAGAAAGGACTCAAGGATTTGGGTGCGAGGATCATGAGGTGGCGAGAAGCGAGATTCTGGCCATTGGAGGATTGGTGGCACCTTGCATCTTGGGAACTCATAAGTGGAAGGGTTGAGAAATTGGCATTAAAAGTCACGAGGCATGAGTACGTGAAGAAGCAAAGTGGCGAGAGGATCAGGAGCATCCATCTGAATGGGATAGGTGGCGGAGATCTAAGGATCTCGCGAACTCAGGAGCTTGCAAGGTGATAGCCCAAACATTGGGTATTCGGAGTCACGAGGATGCAAGGAGCGAGGAAATAAATAGCCATTGGATCCACACATGGGATCGTGCCTCGGGACCTCGCTAGAAAAGGTTCAAGGACTTGGCCATGGAAATCGCGAAGTCATGAGGGAGCAAGGTCGCGAGTCTCGGCACCTCGGACCTCAGGAGTCGACGGGGAAGTTAATAAACCTCGGGAGTAGTGAAGTCACGAGGGAAAGGTCAGCGAGTTGACTGATGCCTCAGATCTCGGGGATCCGAGGGTGTAGCGCTTAACTGTTGGACTCGCCAAGTCGCGAGTTCTGATTCTTCGAGAAATTAAGGGAGGGGATTGCGCGACGGAGAGAATCTGTGGGTAAGAAAATTCCCGATAGGGAATTAGGAGAACCTTTGAGTTGTTTGGGCCGAGAAGAGAGGAAGGTCCTGTGTGAGTAGACGTGCCCTATGAGGTGGTGCGCATTCTACGTCACAAACCCATTGGTTAGCTCTAACTTTGTGTCCCCAATTATTTTTCTACAAACATTGATGTTTTGCGTGAAATCCTGCGCCACTTCAAGGTTATAGCCTTCAAATATTTTAAGGAAAACATCCCAGCCTTGGATTTTTAAGTATTTGATCACATCGTCGTGAGAGAGTAATGCTTGGTAGCCATTCAGCTCCAAGTGAACGATGAGAGACATGACAAATGCGACCAGAATGTAACAAGGATAACTCAAAATAGTTTTAAGTTTGAATGGAAAGAGCGATAGGAACAAATCCAAATGGATAGTGGAGAAACGGCCATAACAAAGCCTGTGTGTTATCATAGCACATATAATGGGAGAAAACATCGAGGGTTTGATCATAATGCTTTACCATTCCTTGTAATGAGAGTTGGACATACAAAGTCAAAACCATATGCCTGTAATGAATGGTTTGCTAATACGTTGTGCCAGGAAGGTGAGGTAAGGACACAAGTACAACATGTGTGCATTGATTGTTATGACTACTAACATGACTATTGTTTATGGATAAATCCGTAAGTGCGGACACAAACCGATCTCCCTAGATCCACCTGGATCTAGAACAAAACAGAACAGAATAGGACGCCTTCCTTAAGTTTTAAATATTGAATTTACTAAGAGGCAAGAATAAGTAACATACCTTATAATCACTTCCTATAGTCTTTGTTGCTCCCGCTTCGCTCCAGTGCTCTCGTGCAGTCAATATCAAAACAACACAAACCAA
>CBVK0100455126.1:0-16291 GCA_900067695.1 Picea abies
GCTTGTCCTCCTACAAACTATCTTAGAGAAAATTATTTCAATTGGTTTGTCACCAAATATGTAGATTTAACATTTGCGGATCCTATAATTCCATCGACATGAGGCCCGAGATTTTTCCTAGGGTCGTAGTTTGACCTCGATGCGTTAGGAATAATTTCATATAACATCCCAGACTAATAATATATGAGATCTAACTGCTGGGATTTGAAAATCACTTCCTCTTCAGATGTTATCCCATATGTAGAGACATCCTTCAAAATATAAGGAAGTAAATACTTAAGAAACCATTCCCACAAGAACTCTGGAGGAATGTAGGCTTTGATCAACCTCTTCCGTCTATGCCACTCTTGGATGTGATCCAAGATATGGGTGGCTTTGTCTTGGAAGAGGGCCGGCATAATTTCTATGCTGATGTCATAACGAACCGACAATTGGAAATGTTTGAGGAAAACTAAAACCATTTGATTAAAATTCCCGTACATCCCCCCTGGTAGCTCTATGTACCATTTCGCTGCAACACTCATGAGGTTGTGCTGAAACAATATGAAATGAATAGAATCGTCGTTAAGGGAATTGGAAGATCACCAAAGATGGAAAGTAGTGACGTGATCACTAGGATCCTCACCAGTCTTTCCCTCGAATTTCTTAATATCCGAAGGAACCTTGGTGGGGACGGGGGGCCATGTCGGGTCATGAGGCACCGAGTCATTCATTAATATTGAAAATTCTGGAAAAATGAGTGTGGCCAGAAAAGGGAGATGAGGTTGTGGCATATGGCCCCAAGCTCTTGGGAAAGATTGATGTTGGGGAATTTCAACCCATCCAGGGTTCTGGTATGCACCATGGCCTTGTCCAAGATTGTAAAACCCTCCTCCAAAATGATTCATAAGGGGTTGGATGGGAACCATTACAGTAGGAATTTTATGCTGAGGGTTGTGAACATTTCCCCCAGCCGGAGTAGCTTCAGCTTGGGGGTTTCCCAAAGTATGAAACTGACCTACTCCAGGTGGAAATACAGAGGATAGAGGTGGATTCCTCATGCCAAACGTTTTGGTCCGAATTGGTGTGGAGGAGGTAGGTGTAAAGGATGGAACATAACAACAGCTTTCCCTCCTGGTTGATTACTCCATCCAAGAACATTAAGACTAGGATTAGACCCAGGGTGAAAAGGAGGTAGGCTTCCAACCGTAGGATTCATTTGGGGAATATGAGAACCACCAAATGAGAGTGGAATATGTGGAGGAGCCATGCCCCAAATTCCAATACTAGGATTCATTTTAGATGCTGGAATGAAGGATGAAAATTGAGATGTGAAATTCAACATACCATAAGAGAAAGGGCTAGAGGTCGAAGGGATGGAATGAGTATTGTAGCCCGAGGAACTAAAAAGAGACCCAAAAGGGTTCGTTACTATGGGTTGAGTATTAACTACAATTCGGACAAGAGTAATGATGGGGACCTCCGACACTACAATCGTAGTGGTCGAAGGCGTAGAAGGAGTTCCATTAACTACGATAGGTATGGGAGTCGAAGGACTCCCAATATATTTCTGATTGACTCATAACTCATACTTGTATGATCACAAGTTCGGTAGGTGGAGGTGTGTGTACCACGTTTGATAACTTTACACCTTTTAGAAGGAAAAGACTCAAGATGTGGTGGTAACTTCAACAAACGACGAGACCTGCGAGGAAGCTGGTCTGACTCCATGATGACTCAAGACTTGAGATATAAAAAAAAATCCTAAGGCCAACTAACAATCAAAGAGCACACCAAAATAAACAAAAAGGCCAATATGCACAAAAACAAGATAAAGTGGTTGAAAGGGGCCTCCCTCCCTAAATTAGGTATGCCTCTCCCAAGAGGGGCTTGCGACTCCCTTCAAAATATCGAAGGTATCCAAATTAGTTATAAGGGCCCTCGTGGGCTTAACAACCCAGTCGGTCAGATCCCCCTAGGGAGGTAATCCTCCATAAAGGTCGTGTGTTGTCTGACCCTTATCTGACCCAGGATACCTGCAGAATAACCTTTGCAAGTAACCTATGTGGCTACCTATGTCAAGCAACTAAAGCCACCATGATATAACCAATGAGCAGGTGAATAGTCGTAAGTCAGGTCCACCTTATGGGCAGGGTAACAAAACCCAAAATCTTGAAAGAACCGCCTCTCACAGAGGTAAAGGCACTAACAAGACCCCTAGATACAAAGAGATCCCCATAAATATATCTGACGCTAAGAAGGTATTGGAGGGATATCTCTTCAACCAAATTCACATGACCTCGTGGTTAACTCCGGTGTGAGTGGAGCCTCCCAACGTCACCAATTATACAATGGATTTCAACACTCCCTTTGACACATATGTTGAGTTTAATAGCAGGCTTGGAGAAGTTTTACTCACAAAATCCTATTCCAAGTCTCTAAATCTTAAGCTAGTTTGTGCACCTTGAAAAATAAAATCATTTCTAATCAATTTTAAATTTATCAGTGTTATTTTTAGTGGCCTTGTTTACTCAAAAGATGTGGTCATGAAACTGATGATGTTATGACTCAACAAGTAAAATAAATGAATATGAATATAATGCAAATTCCTAACTTTAATTCTCAATAAATGATATGTGTTTCAAAAATGCAACTTTCAATTCAATTATGCAATTTCAAATAAGATGTAATCTTTCCATACATGTATCAAGATGAATAATAAGAACCCAAATGATCAAATGCGAACATGCAAACTGTATATTTTTTGTATTTTCAATATAAAGAAATGAAAATGCAATGACTGAACAACAACTTGATATATAAACCCCACTATAAGGAAAAATAGACAAACCAAGCAGGATATCAATAAGCAAACACCCAACCCAAGATGCAAGGACAACCAATGAAAAATATGACGAGAAAGAAAAACCGCTCAGAACTTCAACCAAGGAAAGGTTTCATATCACTCTGCAGGCACTTAACAGTCATGACAGAGACCCAAGAAGACTCAACAACCATCAAAAATCACTTCTCAAACACCAAACTCAACAATCAAGCAAAAAAGGATGATGTACGTGTCTGTTTAGGAAAAAACCGCGTATGTACACACCCTATAGAACAACAACTCACATATGTATGTGTCTGTCAAGGGAAAGACCACGTATGTGTATTAAAACACTGCCAGGTTAAGGATAAGGCAAAGAAACTCATAGTAAAACTGAAAAGAGGTTGTCAAGCAATCATACGACAATAACTCAAGCTAACAGAGAACAATCAAAGAAGAAAAACACTCCAAACCCTGAAAAGAAGATTCCCTCCCCAGTACGGTCGCCAATTCTGTTATGAGGAAAATCACTCTATGGCATGGGGTAAACCACAATAGATGGAATGACTTCATAAATAAACTCTAGTCTCAAGTATGCTGTATAAAAAAAGATGCTAACAAGACAAGACAAAGAGCCTACCTCGTCCGAATGTTCGAAGACGACCACCGTTGAGCATTTGACTCAAATCTATACACCTGCAACTTGTCCTCACCAACTAAGATACACAAGAATATGGTGATAATATATAAAGTTAGCATATATAATAGCATAATCCATCAATATTAATAACAAATATGCCCATGGAATAGCAATTCAAATATTTGCAAGACATTAATTAGACTAGAAAAGAGTATTTCTATTAAAATATGATCAACAAAAGTGTATGAATGACAAACTTCCATGTCGACATGTCTTAGAACCGAGAAACTAAGTCCCTTCCAGCTGGGCCTCCACCAAAGGAAAGCTCATATAAGAGAGACAATGAAATTCTCCATCAAATAGGGAAGAGCTTGGGTGCTGAACAATGTGTTCAAAATTAAAAGGACAAAGGGATGCAAACTCAATATGAAGTGAATAATTTCTCCAGAGTAACTTTTCTCTCAAAGTTGAATTCTTCTCTCTCTTCCATAGCTAGTATATGGCCCATTTATAGCCTTCAAATGGAACTGAAGGGTTGAGTCAGAACGTTTCCAGTATATGGAAGGTCAAGGATCATGAATCTCGTGATGTGAAATGGAAACCCGACACCATTTTTTAACTTTGGGAACAAAACCTGATGTACGCGGGATGTAATGGTGCAACCTGTGTATACACATGTTGTATAGCTGTTAGGGCGCATATATGTGGAAAAATATGTTTTTTAGCTATGGGAATTGAAAAAATGGACTTCAAGTCTGCATAGGGAAATGGAAAAGGCCTTCTAAGCAAGTTAGATGGGGTGAGGCAAATCTTGGTATAACAATTAGGTCTCAAGCATAGTTTTTAGTTTCAATCTTATGGAAAAATGAAATCTACATGACGAGCATAGTTCTATTTCCGTGTCAAGCTCATTAAAAAATGAAACAAACACTTATGATCATAGTTCATTGTCTTTGTCAATCTCGTTAAAAAATGAAATGAACCCACCTCCATTCGAATCGTGTCTCACTTTGGATCAAGTACTTAAACCTTCTTTTCCTCCGCCTAATGAAAGTATTCCTATTAGTAACTAGACACCTAAACAAGGAAAGAAGAAGAGTTGTCAGAGGAAATGACACTTGGGGGGCAGGTCTCCAGCCCCTGGACATCATGCTGGAGTGAAGCCACTAGCTTCTACCAATGAATATGGGGGGAAAAACACCTCTAGAGAGACACACTGCCATGAGTGATCCTTGCTTGGGGGTTGTTCCCATCATAACGTAATAGTATTTTATAGAATGAGCTTAGTCTTTGTTCTTTCTCATGCTTGTAAATACATGAGAATATGTAACTGAGTTCAATATTTGTTCTTTCTCATGCTCGTTAATACATGAGAATAGGTTATCGAGTATACTTTTATCTCTTTTTTGGACTCATAAAGGCTATATGAAAAAGGAACTCTTTGGAGTTGTCTTTAAGATCTTTTCAGACTCCCTAAACATGAAAATATTGTCAAGTGATCTTGCGTCCTTTCACACTCGTTAAAAGGTTTGAAAGGGCATCTTTTGAGTGGTAGTTTATCTCTTTTTCATCCTTGCGAGACTATTTATGAAAAAAAGAATACTGTAATCAAACATGATTAGAAGAGTTCTCCCCTATATTTTTTTACACTTTTTTTCGGGCTTGGGAGACTAAATTTACGAAAAAGTCATCCATGGAGTCATCTTTAAGTTCTTTTTAGACTCTTTAAATGTGAAAAAACACCGATTTTACCTTCTTTGGGATCGTGAGTGCAATCTCCAAGACCCTTACATGACCGAACCTCTCCTTCCTCATGCTCATTAAATATATGTCGAGCGAATCATCCGAAGGATGAGCCATATCGATCATTTGTTATCCTCCTCAAACTCGTTAAAAAATAAAGAGGTACTCATATATCTGGATGGGGAAAAATATAATCCATTATGGCAGTTATTGTCACCCTTGAACATGGCACTTGTTTGCGTCTCGTCTTACAGTTGGGTAATCTACTTGTTTTTAAGTCATACCAATTCCATGTGTCATTATACTTTTTCATCCCAATCAAAGACTGATCTTATTTTCCATCACATTATGTTTTTGGTACTCATCAAGTCAATGCTACCAAGTCAGTTGTCGTTCCTCATCACTTTCAAGGGAATTTTCACTTCCAACCATCCATCTGTAGTATTACCAATTTCCGTTTCCTATGTCAGTCCGTACTCATTTCATTCACCATCTCACATCACTTTCCTATGTCTGTTTCATGTCAATGATGGGGGATACATCACGACCCTCCTTTGACGAGTTTTCTCCTGTTGACTTCAACACATTATCCAAGAATTAGACTTAGAAACCACTTAATACCTTGGGACCTGCATGCCTCAATGGCATGCTTACTCACTTCTGACGGTATGTTTACATCATTGACCTCTGATCGGATGATTACACAAATGTTTGAACTCAAATATTTTATTCACATTCACTGGAATTTACTGGGGTACCTTGGGATTCATTGTCATCATTGGTGATTTCCCTCATACTTGTTAACAGTTTACCTCAATGACTGATAATCAAGTTGGTTATACCATGTTCAACATCAAATCATCTATTCACATGGATAGATTCGTACCGCATTGGGATTGGGACGAAGAACCTAGGTTGGACGCTTACTTTGTTATGTGATTTTCCTAGGATGCAATGGAGATCATTTTAGCATGAAAAATATTTCAGTACAATCACCATGCTAGCAATGTTACATATATATATATATATATATTGTCACATAGATCCACATTGTATTGATTCATGGATATGTTTTGACATCTCATATATCCATTGTGTATTCTTCATGGCTGTGATAAACTCATGTCATGGATGTATGGATCCAAACTGTATCTCTAGTGGATATATCCTTAGTCAATATTCTCAGGGATCCGTAGTGGATTGGTCAGTGGCCATGCTTTGAGTCATCTCGTATTCCAAGCATAGTTATGCCTGCCTCAGAAATGAAACATATTTGTATACTGACTAATGATTGTTTGCAACTTCTGCCAGGTTCTCCTACTCCAACACCCTTGCATTGAAGAATTTGTAAAGTGTTTCAGGCATAAGTTTCTCTTCTAACCTCACACTTAAGGGAGCATCTGTTACACACCGAAATGTCACACATGAGTTTCGCACCCTAAGTGTCACAAATGTTACAAAGTGACGTATTCACCTTATTAAGTGTCATATGCATTGTTGTAAGTTTCGTATGCACCTTACCAAGTGTAAAATTAGTTTTTATAAGTGTCACAACCCCTTAACACCATGAAAACAATTGTCACAATCCCTAAGTCACATTGGAAAAAGAATCCCTCTCATCTGACAGTAGAAACACCCCTTTTTCTTGGAAAATTTGACCAAATTTGGGATTTATGAAGGGTGGAGCCCCCTAGCCATGCTGGGGGAGTTACACTTCATGGAATGATGCTCCCTTTCCATGTTATAGTAGCACCACTCTATATAATGGTGCCTTGTGTTCAACTCTGGGGAGCACCAGTCTTGTTAGAGAGAAATTGGGGATCCTCCACCTTTTTCTAAGGGCCATATCTCTTGGGATGAAGTTGGTTTTGTTCGACCCCTATGATATGGCTTCATATTAGGATCATATATGAACCTTAAGGATCCATATACTCAACCATTTCCTTCATTTTCTCATGGTGGTTGTGCCTCTCAAGCCTATATATTGAAGGTATTTCCAAGGTGAAGGGGGAACAATTGAGGTATCAAACGTTTGATTTTGGGAGAAGCATCTGCATTTTGATGTCAATATTAATGAAAGGGTTGGACACGGAGATATTGGATAAGTTACTGCATCATCAATCATGATTTTTAAGTGCTTTCTTTTTCTTTCCAATTAATATCAACTTGGCCTATTCCTTTCAAGTTCACGTGTTCTACATTTGCTTGTTTATTGTCATTTCAATATTCATAGATATATTTTATTTATATAATAATCTAGAGTAGGAGGAAGAGTTCCTTTTATAGTATTTGTAGTACTTCAGTTGCATTAAGGAACTTGGATATCAAGCGTCAATATTGGAGCAACAAGGACAAACATCGCAACAAGGTACACCACATCCTTCCTCTCTCTTTCTTGATTAATTGAGTTATGTATATAGGGAAAGTAGTAACCACTTGTTCTCTTCTGTCTTTGGAAAAAATATAGGAGTCTTGGTCCAAAGGGGAGATTATCCTGTCCACAGGGTAATATTTATCACAACACTTACACATATGCAGATTGGGCAGGAAGTGTGGATGACAGAAAAGGCACCAGTGGTGGAGCATTATTTCTGGGAAACAATCTAGTATCTTGGTTTAGTAAAACGAAATCCTTAATATCTATATCCACAATATAATCAAAATACATTGCAACAACAACATGTTGCACACAAGTGATTTGGATGAAGCAAACATTGTATAAAATTAAGGTAGATTATGATCATCCCATATCAATTCTATGTGACAATACCATTGCAATAAACATTTTAAAGAATCCAGTCATGCATTCAAATACAAAACACACTCCAATCTATTGGCACAAAGGAACAAGTTGTTGATATATATACAAAACCTCTCCCTAGAGAAGCATTTGATTATCTCAGAAAGAAATTAGGGGTGGTACCTATGGCATCCAATCAATGAAGCACTACAAGAATATTACACACAGAGGAGGAGCTACAAAGAAAGACAAGGTTGTGGAGTAGAGAATAAATAGTAAAGTGAAAGGGGGAGAAAATCTATTTACCATTGATTTAAAGGGGGGAGAGAAAAGAGATAGGGGGATACTTGCAGGAAGAAGTCAACCTAGATGAGAAAAAATGATGATATCTATGGTTGCATATACTGGAGGAATTTCAGAAGGTTGTGTTTCCATCAATGACAAAGGGGGAGTTCGTTAGAAATTATGTTGTCATTGATGTCAAAGGTAGATAGAACTATGACTATCATCAATTTCATTAATGTCAAAGACAAGGGGAGACCTCCAAGAATATCATTAATATCATTAATGTCAAATATAGGGGGAGACCACCATATAGAGACCAAAGAGAATCCAATCACACAAATAAGTAGAGGGTCTTCAAGTAGTGTGTGAATGTCTTTGTGGATTAATGAGATTCTGTATGTCTACTCGGTGTGAGTGAAGGTAGGAAGAACATATATTAACAATCAAACCAAATAAGATTGAACAATAAAGAAGGAGATATGCTATTAGGAGTTAGACAAGAAAACCCCATCAAAGGTATGAGAATCATTAAGGTTTTGAGCCTAGTTGACCAGAGTGATCGCAGTCTGTTGAATTATAAGGACAAAGTGGAGGTGTTTTTGCATAAACGATTTATCCGACATTCATGGGGAAACCCATGTTTGAATAATTTATAAGAAAAAATGCTATCACATAAGTTTGAATGCGAGTGGAAGAGCCATGGAACCATACACCTGGAGCTATCTTTTAGTTGTGGGGCCTAGCATATCCGATATTGAAAAATAAGATATTGGAAGGATGGTGCATCAATGCAGTGTTGAATTTTCAGGGGCCAGGGGGCCAGGGGGATTGATACCCGGTAGGTCCATGAGGATTCAAAAAATATCAAAATTTGACCATCTCAAATGCTCTCAAAAACTACTTCATTGCGTATATCTCAGTGATATCTTTCCAATGATGCAAAAATCGCCACAAACAAAGTTCGTATGCAAACGTTATGATTGGTCAAAGTTCAGATCAAACCAGGAAAAGGTCAAAGGTCAAACTCAAGGTGACACTTGTCACCATTGCAAGGGTGACACATGGCATGCTCGTAAATCCGTACAGTGCTAAGATGGTGACACATGGTAGGTAGTTGATGATGTGGCATGTCAAGTTGGAAATATGATGTGGAAATCTGTACACACAAGTGGACTAATTATGTCTTGACATGTGGCGATGATAGACCAATGAGAGACTACCATGTGGCAGCCTCCCATTGGCCATTAATTGGTAAGGTTTATTAAAATTTTGTGAGGTCGACCGAGGTTGAACCCTAGAATTATCATATAATAACCTCACACCTTACCAATAGTCCATCACATATGACTTAATAGTCATATCTTATAAATATTATAGGAACATGTGTAAAGTTTTGGTTGGAGGAAAAAAAGGGGCCAAGGACTAAAGAACCTAGCCCGTGGTTCATTTGAATCCAATGTAACCATAACCTATATTTGTGCAAGGTTCATTTAAACTTTAGTTATAACCAATAACAACACACACACACACACACACACACACACACACACACACACACACACACAACACACACACACACACATATCAGTAAGTTGCAACAAAGCACCAACAAAGGAGGGGGCCACAAGGGGTTGAACCCATGACCTCCATCATATGATACCAATTCCTTGTTTCGCCAAAGGTGCCTCTTGTTAAGGAAATGCCAACGAACTCACATTTAATGTATTCCTAAGGTTGCGAACCTTGGTCAGACCCACAACCTATTTAATGGGTGGGTGGATCGAGGTTTGCACATGGTCTAAGACATGCACAAATACCGAGGAGGAGTGCATGGATCCTAAGGTACATATGCATCATTTTGTGTTCCAAGAGAAGATATAAGTTATGGTATGTCTCGATTTACGTTCCATGAGATATTTTGATTCCATATGGGCATGTTTATACTCATTTTTCTCGTTTTAGCAAGATGAGTTCAATGGTTATGTTATTTTTGTGCTAAGATGTTTTATTTGAAAGTCTTAGTCTAGATTTCCATTAATGAGTTCCATAGTGCATTTTTTGGCATGTAAAGAGAGTAAAATTGAGCCAGTTCATCATATGGTTGAATTTTTACTCCTTTTCTCATAATTTTGCAAGTAATTCAATGGAAAACTCTATATCTGAGTTTGAGCAGCGGAATTGAAGAGAGTCCTTCAAATTGTCTTTTGTAAGTCCATGTTGTAATGTAATTTGAAATTTTGAGATAATGAAGAATAATATCACTATCTAAAGGGGACTTGAAGATGAAGTAAATAGTGACATCAATATTGTTTATTTGAGTTCTTTTATTTTCTATTGTGTTATCTCATAATTCTTCAATTAATCATCACTTTATGAGATTTTGGACAGTAAGCACATCATCATTTTTCTGCAAATCACCTCAATATGATCAAGAATTATTCCAAATCAGGTTAGATGCTAAAATGGGTTTTTAATGATTATAATTGGTATTAAGGATTTTTGGATCAAGTGGTATCAGAGCTAGTTTTGATGTGTATTTGTAAGTTGATGTGACGAGGTCCAATAATTTAAGTTGGTGAATATTTTGAAGACTCTTGTTGAGAGGAAAAAATGAGTAAAGCTCTCATGAAGTTAAGGCTCTAGAAGAACATTAACCAAAAAATTCAGAACGAGAATTTTGAATTAAGGATGCAACTGCAAACTCTCAAGGAAGAGAAGCAGGAGCTGCAAGATCGACTGATATGTCATGATGAATTCCATAGAGGCATTTTTCATGAGTTGGAAAGGAAGTTGTAGACCAAGGATAAGGTATTGGCACCATTTGCATCAATCCTTGAAGATTGGCACGTAGAGAATGTAAATTCTTCGATGCAATAGAAACTAACTCCTTCAAAGGGTATGATTGAGAAACATGATTCCTCGTATTATTCTTTTTCTTGTCAAGATGGAGAATGCTCAAGGATGGATGTAGTGAGGAGAAATTTAGATGAAGAGGTCCTTCATAAATAGTTAGACTTACCTTCCGGCCCAAGGAAGGGTAACAAATTAAAACATATTCATAAAAAAAATGTGCATTCTAAAGAGGGAATGAAGACATTTCCCACTAGTAAGATTGGTAAATGGTCTATGTATCAATGTGCTTCCTGTGGAACTAGTAACTATGATATGGAGAAATGTCTAAGAAGACAGTCCATGCAAGATAAGTCATCCAAGAAGAAGGATTAAAGTAAAGGTCATTTCTAAAAACAAAGGAAAAGAGGGAATGACAAGAAGGGATCATGGTTCCAAGATGGGAACAAGATGTTATGCTCTTGTTGTGGTAAGAGTGGACATCATATCGATAAGTGTTGGACACTTTATCCACACTTATCTCCGAAGAATAACTGTAAATATGTTAAGGCACTTGCAAGAAGACACGTAGCATCCCCATATGAAGTCAATAGTCTTTCTGAAATATTTGAGAAAGAATACTTCTTAATGGTTGGTATTAATAGATTGACATATGAAGACATCGAGAAATGTTTCATAGACATTGGATCATCTCACCACATGACCAGGATGAGATCAACGTTTTTGACTTTCTTAGAGATCGACATAGATTGTTATGTAGGATCTGTAACTAACACTAGATAAGCAATAAAAGGGTATGGATATGTAAGATTTCATCTCGAGTCAGGAGGATTTCTGGGAATAGTGCGTATGTTATGTTTTACATATTTGAAAGTAAACCTACTCTTATTTGTGGATTTTGAATATGAAATATATTTATTTGCATTCCAGAATGGCCAGGTACTTGTGTATTCAATGGAAGCTACTCAAGACACAAAAATAGTTCTTGGTGTTCGCAAGGAGAGGTTATACAAGTTACTGGGAAGACCTATAATTTGTTCTAGTGGTTTATTGAATTCAACATCACATTCTGTGTTAGAATCAATGTCAGATTCAACATCAGTGTTAGAGGCATTGTCATAAATATGAAGCTGTGAGACTCCTTCCGGTACTAAGGGGAAGATGTGTCCATAAATAAACCATCCATAATTGTAAATATGTATATTTGTAAAATTAAAGATAATATGCATATGTAGATACCTACCGAGTCTATTTCTATTGTTGTTTTAGAAGGCTTGTAAGCCACTCATTGTAGATGTTAAGAGAGAGGAATTCTGTAAAATTTCTATATAGCCACCTTATATGTTGTTAAGAGTGAGGAATTTTGTAATAGGGTCTCTATATAGTCACCTTATATATTGTTTGAAGTGAGAGGAATCTTGTAAATGGTTTCTATATAGTCACTTTGTTCTAGAGTGAGATGGATATTATAAATATTTTGAATCTTTTCTACAAGAGTGTAGAAAATTGTATTGTCTTGTTATCAACTAAGGACTATGTATGGATCGAATTGTCTAAGTTAAGATTCTTATTCTGAAGTACCGAAGGTGAAGGAACATAAGGATGTAGGAAGTTGTAACATGTAGATCGAAAGTGGGAAGAACACCAAAGTAATGAAAATCTTCCTAGAGATGGTAAATGAGAAATAATCTTCTTTGTATAAAGATAAAAGTTATATACTTGTAAAGATGTATACTATCACTGTAAGCATATTCAAAGATATTATGTCATGTTTGTGTAGATGTATACCTTGAGAAAAAGCAGTTTAGATAGTACAAATGAATATATAGAATATGTTTAGAGTTTCTTTCGAGGCAGAAGAAAGGTAATGGACATGGAATTCATTCAGAGACTTCTACATATACATCCATAGTACAGGAACATAGAGTCCAAAAATGCCAAGGAATAGATCAACATTAGACTTGGTTTTAGATTGGCTGAGATAGACTATATTTAGCATAGAAGGAGATGGGAGTGGAAGTTGAGTACAAAATTCAGATTCGGATATTGCAGAGATTCAGTGAGCATAAGTTTTTTATGAAGGAATCTAATAGCCAGAACCGAAGATATATTCTATTAATTCCAGTGCCAGAGGCCAGAGTCAAAGCCATGTTCCTGAGAAGCAAACATAAGTACATTTATCTAATATCTAAGATCCAAGATCCAAGATCCAAGATGAAAATTGAGTCCCTGAATATTCAACAAGGTTGAAGAGTGAATAATCTTCATCATCACTAAGTTACTGGATAAGAGCATCACAATAAGGTGGAAGAGTGAGTAAGAGTTATCATCACCAAGTTGTTGAAATATTCATACTTTTGGAAGATCGAAAGTTCTTTAGTGGGAAGGTATGATCCAGGAGAATCCAGGAACACTCACAGAGGTCCAGGAGGATCTAGAATACTCACAGAGGTCCAGGAGGATCTAGAAAATCTCAAACTTTTATTGTCTCAAATGCTCTCGAAAACTACTTCATTGTGTAGAGCTCGACGATAACTTTCCAACAACGCAAAAATTGCCTCAAACGGAGTTTGTATGCAAACTTTATGATTGGTAAAATCTCATGTCAAACCAGAAAAAAGTCAAAGGTCAAAGTCAAGGTGACACATGTCACCACTATAAGGGTGACATGTGGCATGACCATACATATGTACAACCCTGACATGGTGACACATGGTAGGTAGTTGGTGATGTAGCATGTCAAGTTGGCAAGGTGATGTGGAAATATGTACACACAAGTGGACTAATTATATCTTGACATGTGGCGATGATAGACCAATGAGAGGCTACCACGTGGCAACCTCCCATTGGCCATTAGTGGGTAAGGTTTATCAAAATTTTAAGAGGTCAAATGGTTTCGAACCCCTGACCTCTCATATAATAACCTTGTGCCTTACCAATCATCCATCACATATGACTTAATAGTCATATGTTAAACATATTATAAGAACTTGTGTTAAGGTTTGTTCAACAGAAAAGGGGGTCGAGGACTAAATCCCTCGACCCATGCTTTGTTTGAATCCAATGTAACCATAACCTATATTTGCACAGGGCTCATTTAATTTTTTTTTATAACAAATAACAACACACCATATATATATATCTGTAAGTTGCAACAAAGCACCAACAAAGGAGGGGATCATAGGGGGTTGAACCTGCGACCTCCATCATATGATACCAAAGCCTTAACCATTGTGCTAAAGGCGCCTGTTGTTAAGTCAATGCCAATGAACTCACATTTAATGTATGTTTAAGGTTGCAGACCTTGGTTAGTCCTGCAACCTATTTAATGGGTGCGCAGATCGAGGTTTGCACATAGTCCGAGATAGGAACAAATCTCGAGGAGGAGTGCATGGATCCTGAGGTATGGAAACATCGTTTTTCATGCAAAGAGAAGAGCTAAGCTATGGTATGTCTCTATTTGTGTGCCATGAGGTATTTTGAGCGCATATGGGTATGTTTATACTCATTTTTCTCATTTTCATGAGAGGAGTTCAATGGTGATGTTATTTTTGTGCTAAGATGTTGTCTTTGAAAGTCTTAGTCCAAATTGCCATTAATGAGCACCATAGTGCATTGTTTGGTGTGTAAAGAGAGTAAAATTGAGCCAGTTTAGCATATGGTGGACTTTATACTCATTTTTCTCAGAGTTTCACAAGGAATTCGATGGTAAACTCTATATATGAGTTTGAGCAGTGAAATTGAAGATAATGCTTCAAATTGGCTTTTGTAAGTCCATATTGTAATGTAATTTGACATTTTGAGATAATGAAGAACAATGTCACTATATAAATGGGACATGAAGATGAAGTAAATTATGGCATCAATATTGTTTATTTGAGTTCTTTTATTTTTTGTTGTGTTATCTCACAATTCTTCAAATTAATCATTATTTTATGAGATTTTTGATAATAAGCGCATCATCATTTTTCTACAAATCACCTCAATATGATCAAGAATTATCTTGAATCAAGTTAGATGATAAAATGGGTTTTTAAGTATTATAATTGGTATTTAAGTATTTTCAGATCATCAATTCCACATCAACAACCATGTCATTACTATGGTACACATAGATTCCACGTCATCTGCCATGCCAACACAAATAGTCACATCTACATAGTGGCGCGGGTAGCATATTGGATATCAGAGAAAATAAAGAAAACACACAATATCATTTTCGTAGGGGTGCAAGGGCCCGATATCACCATATCAGATTTTAGGAGATTCAAAATATTGTAGTATTGAAGTCTCGATGTTCTAATATCTAGGTGGTTGGTGGGCCAACTCCGATGCCATGACAATAACCACATCAACACCACATCGATGCCACATCATCCAACACCCATGGAAGGGGTCCATGTGGAGGACACATAAGAAAAAGAGGTTGCAGGTGATCAATGTCACATCATATGCCACATCGGTTCCATGATTACTATGATTATTCCAGGTGTCATGAAAAGATTAAGCCATGTGTCCAATAAGGATGGAAACATATCAGATATCGAAGGATTGAAGGAACATGGTTGCATTGAAGCTCTGAGGATATAGTGGGTCAATAACCTCGTATCATGGTTCCATGAAGTAAGGTTCCATATCAGATACTAGAGATATCGTTAACACAGTGTTGTAGTCCCGGGGCCCGGTGGGGCGATATCCTAGGGGATTGATAGCATGGTACCCTGATGGTCTCGATATCCAAGGAATGCAGAATAGATCAACATTCAAGAATTAATATGAGGGAACATCAGATGGCTATTGAGTGATGAGGCTTATGATCTATGTTTTGATGGTTAGAGAAAAAATCAACAACCACGATGGATTCAAGGGATTTCATTGGATGGTTTTTGAGTGTTGAAGGTTGTGCTATGGTATGTGAAAATATCGCGTGAAATAAAAGGTGTTAGTGGTAGATTTTGAGGGAGTTTTGTATCTCTATTTAATGGAGAAACAAAGGAACTGAAGCTGACCCATTGAGCACAATATTTCTTTGTTGACAAAGCCCTTGGTTTATGGGCTCGTATAAATAATGATTCTTGAAATATTTTCAATAGTATGAGGGAGTTATGAGAATGAATGAACTGTTGGGTATGTGTTATATTCTTTGCATGAGTAGTAGTGTCTGAGCGCTTGTGCCGGGCGCGTAGGGGGGCAGGCCCCCCATGCAGGGGTTCGGGGGCAGCGCCCCCGA
>CBVK0100455127.1:0-11117 GCA_900067695.1 Picea abies
ATCCATTCCGCACAACTTGGCTTTGGTTTCGTTGCATTCCAACGATTTTCATAATTTTGAGTTATTTTGGGCTATATGTTAATTAAATTCACTAAGGAGGTCATATTGGGGATAATACTTGGAGGAACCTCTTAGTGTAATAGCTCATTGGAATTGGGGGGAATAACACTATAGGATAGGATGATGAGAAGTGACTTTCAGTGGCCAGGGAAGCCACAAGGAGAGATAAACTATTTTTTAGAGCGAAAAGGGTTAATTAATTAATTAAAGTGATTTAATTAATTGATTAATAATTAATTAAAGTAAAAGTCACTTGGAGAAACAAGGTGATCAGGGAGGATAAAAGAGAGATAAGGGCCTCTATTCTCTCATTATGTTGTTTATCATTTTGATATTTGGCTTCTTGCTAGTGATCCCATGCACTTAGGGGTTTTGAGGGTTTTGACTTAACAAACCCTAGAGATTAGCTCGGTGGTGAAATATCCCACCCAACCTAGTCCAAGCTTGGTCACGGAGGTAAAATATTCCTCCCTCTCCATTCTACATTAAATCCATTCAGTTACAGAGGGATTCTACATCAGCCACATGTTCAAAGTGAGAGAGGGGCGCAACATTGAAGGTTTTTAGCTAGAGGGCACACTAGAGAGACTATATCCCTTCGATCTAGTCAAGGAAAAGGGGATTTGGAGAGATCAGCTATTGGTTTATCTTGGTAGAGGCCATAGTTCCTTTATTGTCTCATCTGAGAGGTGTTTTGGTAGAGTATTGATTTATTATGTGGGTGGTACGATTTCTCCAAGAGGAGGGGCACAAATGTTGAAGTAGATCCATTCATAGAAAGGTACAAACTTCATTATTCAGTTGGGAAAATTATCTATATCGTGTATATCCTTCATATCTACTCTTCCCCAGTTTTTTGGTGTCTATTGGGGCCAAGGAGGAAGAGGGTTGAAATCTTCCATAGAGCTACAACCAGGACAAGGGCGCAACTATTCCAGATTGAGGGTTGATCCAACAGTGGGAAGAGATCTCAGTTGTCATTCACCTTCGGCAGCCATGTGGCCTTTGGAGGCTTGTATCATCTCTTCTTGGGTTATTTTCATTTTTTTATGAGTTCTCATGCTTTATTGTTCCATATCGGTAGATCTATTGTATCAAGATCTTCTACTACTATGAATAAAACTGTATCTGAGGTATTTTTGGTTATTTCTTGTATTATTGATCTTGCATCTTGTTGGGTACATTCCATTGCTATATATATTGATTATTGGCTGAAAAAAACATAAATAACCATCATTATAAAACCTATCGTAACCTAAAGACCAAAATCTACAAAGTGTTTGACAAAATGCCACAACCAGAATTACATAAAAATCAATGAAAACGAAATGTTCCTGGCATCCTGGCTTGGGAACATTACAGGTGGTGGCTTATCTCTGAGAAGATATGTGACAACTGTGCTCATTCGCAAGAAGATGATTACAATGAGGCTCTAAAGTCCTTTTTACAATAAACAGAAATTTCAAAAACCCTAGACATCCAAAAAACCTAACCCTAGGAGATGAAGTGCCAAAAGTCGTGTGGCGGCCTCGTTTGGGTAAGTTAGTACATCAACTTCCTGGGGTCATACATTTTTCATACGATCTTTGTTTTAGGCGCACGATAGCCCATTCGAAAGGTCTATCCGAGGAATACACATTTTTTTGCTATCTATCAACGGTCATTTTGACTGTGTTGAGCCCTAAAATACATTGTTTAGGGCCTCAAAATGGGCTTGCAAGTCAGGGACCCGAAAAACTAGGGAAAAACTACCAAAATGAGCCAGTTGGAATAGGTGGGAGGCCATCGACATCCATCTGGATCATACCGACAAGTCAAATATGGATGTGAAAGATGTATGGAAGCACGTGAAAGGAAATATAGTACTCCAAAGGACAATGAAAAGGTCAAATAAGGCATCAACCTCCTTTTATCTTCCCCTCTTATGATATCATAGTCCACTTGTTTCTCCCTCAAGCAACCTTTTTGGTGGAATTATACTATGATGAATTTCCCTTTTTATACATGATTTTACATACACATGAGCATATCATGGAAAATATACCCACCACATTGTAAACCTTGTCCACCACTTGGACACTTATTCATTCATGAGTCATGCATTGAGCTTGAGCTTCACACTAGGAATATTTTCCATGCATTTTACATATTTACAACATGATATAATTACATCTCATTCCATGTGACTTGATTCCCATGTCATAAGCCACATCAAATAAATGATACATGATTTATTACATTACAATTTAGGGGTCAAAACTATGATATTACATTACCCTCTCCCTTGTAATAACAACATCCACAATATTCTTTCTTTCTGACAATAAGATCATGTCTCTTATCTTCAATTGTCTCTACATTTCTAACCTCTTCATTTCTTTGATTTATTACATTACAATTTAGGGGTCAAAACTATGATATTACATCCCCCTCTCCCTTATAATAAAAACATCCTCGATGTTCTTTCTTTCTGAAAATAAGACCATGTCTCCCATGCATTTTATCTTCAACTATATCTACATTGCTATCCTATTCATTGCTTCTTGCATTTTATGGCTATATAGGCAACAATATCCCATAATTTCTTTCATTGCCTTGAGATGCTTCTAATGCCTCAACATTTTAGCATATACCTACAACAATCATCAACTTGGTAAACATGCATATAATATCCATTTCTATGCAACAATTATTCCATCCATATGAATTTCATTTCATATATGAAGTATATATATTCATAACACAAGATCAAGTATGCAAATAAGCCCAATACTTATCTGTATGAATATATATCTATGCTCCACATGGTTACCACGGGTGTGATTCAACCCATTGTCTTCTCTAACACACCCAAAATACATAATGCCTTCTTGATAAGAAAAAATCAATCACCATATATAGTCATTTGTATATGGTTATAATGCCATACTCATTGCATATAATTAGTAGACCCTTATTAGTCAATATGCAACATCATATATGCTCAAGGATGTTTATATACACTATAGCACATATTTTCCTTAATATGTCTATTAGTGTGTATGCATTTCAACTATTTCACTTTCTTGCATTTGAAACATTCATGTACCTTAAAGCTATCCACACACAGAAACATTCTCAATTTCAAGAAATATAAACACAACAACAGGAGAAGAGTCAATGAATTCTCCCTTCCAATTCCTATACATAGCATGGAATTCCACAACATAGTTGATCTACTCCATGGAGTTTCTGCCAATCACACAATAGATCATTAGTTGTGATATTCTCTCCCAATAAGAAGTACTTAAATCATACTCATAATATATACTCGCTACTTAAAAATATAAAAAAATATTCTAGAGACAAAATCGAGATTTCGGGTGAGAAAATATACCTCATTTCCACATTTTCTTTGCTAGCCACTTGCATCATTTTCTATTGCAACCAATTATTGGAAACTTTGCAGCTTCCTTTGATGCAATGGAATATGTTTTCATTCTATTCATTCTTGATATTTGTTGCTCCATTTTCCTCGATCATTTCCAAACAAGTGCAACTTAGTCTTTCCTCAATTTAGATTTTCCTTGAAGTCTCATCGAACCATGGAATTTTATTTTCATTCCATTGGATAACTCCTAGCCAAGCTCCACTATGTCTTATAGAACAATTCCACATAATGGAGTGCCTCATTTCCTTGATAGTAACTCCTCAAATTGAATGAATTTCATTACTCAACTCACATTCTTTACACATAAGTTGTTGGTTCATATCCCACAACTCTTCCGAGCATGATACAAATATTATCTAATAAGATAGTTCACCCATCTTATGCATGGGTACATGCCCTCTTCATCTTGGTACATTTATTGTACCATCCAAGCCCTCCAATGGCCCTTTCCTTATGCAGCCATTATTCTTTTCACACTCTACAATCTTCATTACTTGGATACCTTCCTTTATCCGAAGGGTTTATGACTTACACCCTTCTTTTCTACATAAGGATGGTATTCATTATAAATTTGCATCTTACATAGTTATTTATTAACCAAGAGAACCAAATATATTTTCTTCCCTTTATTCTATATAGATTATATTTAATAGGTTGATTGTGATCAATGCATCATATGAATTTTGGTTAATGCATTAGCATCCTTAGATCATATTTACAAGTCATCCATTTCATTGATGATAATCAGTTTTTTTATTCAAATAAGATAACATCATTCCCTATAAGTTACATTAAATAGGATATAAAATCCTCTGTATGATTTGTATGCCACATTATACACCTTGTTCCATCCCATATACATTACTTCAAGATCAAGAACTTTAAATGCTATGCACATAGATATTCTTTTGTCCATTCAAGCCCAAAGGATCTCTTTTGATAATTTTCTGCAACAACCAAAATCACCTTTATAGTAAGTGAATTAATAAATCGATTCTCCTTTGGATTAGATTTCCAATGACTATACTCATGCTCAATTCTAATCTTGGGGATAAAAGTTACAACTCTCTAAATTTACCACTTCTACCCATTTTTTGCACTTTTCTTATTGTTGCAGTCAAGGTTAGAGACCTACTTCTTCCACTTGTAAAATAAAATCTATTAAGAACCAAGAAAATTTGTGTATCTAGAAATGATAGTAAATTTGATTATGAAAATTCATAAACCGTCATCTTGGTGATTTGATGCCCCAATCAATTTCTGCATAAATATGGAATTATCAACTTTTCACTGTTTGCACTTTTTCTAGAGTTAAAAAAATTGGCAAAAATTGTTGTCTTTCCAATGGTGCAAAACTAGAAATTTTTCACTATAATGAAGGATTTTACACTATTTTTTAAGCTCCGCTCCAAAACTTGGGTTTCTTCATGCCCACCCCCATTCTTTCCTATCCAAAATTCATCACCAACAAAGTTGTCCACCCCCATTCTTTCCTATCCAAAATTCATCACCAACAAAGTTGTTGGATGAAAGTACAACTTTGTCCTCTAAAAATAACATTTTTCCATTTTTCAGAATTTTGGAGTTGAATATGCAACTGGCCTAACTGAGACTTTCATAGATAATGTCACCATGGATGTTCATTGAAATTTGAAAATTTCAACCCATTGGATTTCATATGCTCATATTATGGCCAAAATAATAAATCGATTCTAGACTTAATATTTTAAGTTTTTAAGTTTTTAATTTTTATATCTACCTTCCTTCATATTTGGAACATGCATGAAAGTCAATGGGACCTTTGGAACTTTGATCTTTTTAACTTCTCTGCAGCTATTGGAGATTTTGAAAACTTCAATATTTCTAACCTCTCCATGACCATCAAACATTTTGTAAATTTTGATCTTTTGAACTCTCATGTAGCCATGGAATTTCTTCAAAAATATGATCTTTCAAACTTTTCCACGTCCATCAAGCCTTTGTTAACTTCAATATTTGTAACTCTTTCATGGCCATTAAACCTTGTCATAACTTCAATATTTCAAACTTGTTAACTTCAATTTTTCAAACTACCCATTTTACCATGGGGTTGAACTTTTGCAATCTGAATGGTCCCTATTACTTGCATTTTCTCTTAATTTTGTTTGCCCATAATAGATTATTCAACCTCCCATCCCACTACAGGAACATTTCACTAGGAACCCAACATATTTTAATGTTGGTATCTCATCAACAAGTTACAAGAAAATACAATTTTTCCTACTCCATGGATTTGATCGCTAACTTCTCATAATCATATCAGATTCTTCACTTCATAAGCAAGCCCATAGTCTTAGTGTTGGCCTAGTGTTGGCCTATCTTATGAATACCAATCATGAACATTTAATTTAACTAAATTAACACAGTTCTGATTCAAACTTTTTGTTAAAGAGTTAGCTTGTAAACTATAACATTTAATTGGATCACTTACAATTTCTACCCAATACAAATTAATGTTGTAACATGAGCTCTAATACCACTCTAGCATATCCAACCCTCTCTTTACTAATGTTGAGGTGATGGGGTATTGTAGAGAAACTCCAAATTACTCTATTATCATTCTCTAACATCCCTAGTTTCATTTCCTCATCTATTTGGCACTACCCATGAAATTATTTTTCCTTGTAAACATTTTGTGATGATGAAATTAACTTTAAATGACAATAAAATATAGAATTTGTATACATATATAAAATAATAATGAAAATAAAAGTGCATAATTTGAATTATTTCATTTCCTATTAAACTTAATGCATTAGAAAAATAGAAAATAATTCCATAAGTAAACAACGCCAAATACTTATCTGCAAATAAATCCATGTCCACCAAACTAGTTGTTGAGAAGTAATTTTTACCCAATTGTAGGAATTATCTATGGATTCCACCCCCGAGCCAAACCATCATATCACCATGGTGAAGGAACATCTATGGGGATCTAAAATCACTTAACTCAACCCAATACTCACTTGATAACCCAATTCTAATCGCTACAGAGCTCTCTCCCTCTTCCAACACCGAGACCAACCATGATACTATCTTCCACTACCCCACAAAACACAAATCCTTCTATGCTCAATAGTCTCTTAGAGTGCTCTTCCCTACCAATGATGCTCTTCAGTGTGTGTAGTAAGAGTCCAATCTACCTCTTGCCTTATGGTAATACTTCAGTGTGTGTAGTAAGAGTCCAATCTACCTCTTGCCTTATGGTAATAACTTGGAACATAGTACACTTGGCCTTTAACAATCAATGAGAAATAAGAATATACTTGCAAGTTTGAAGGTTTTTCCTTAGCTATTGTGGACATTACAAGCATGTAAGTTCACTCCAACCATCCTCTTTTCTTCCACATTTTCAACAACAACATTTTCTCGTCTTTTGTGGGATCTTACCAGCCACCAACACATGGGAAACTTCTCCCATATACAACCATAAAACCAACATAACATTCGTGAAAAAAAAAAGAGAAACATCCCCATGACATGGGAGCTTGTATCCTCTCCATGTACATGAATGGATGCCTAATCATAATGGTGAAATCTTCCTATAATGCATTGAAAAGACAATGGAATACATTTTCTTGCTTGAAGTATCTCTCCCTTCCCAACAATATGATACATATGACACTTGTACTTAGTTCATACCCACAAGTCCAATTTGGATGTGAAGGTTGCAAGGAAGTATGGGAAGGAAAATTATTACTCCAAATGACAATGGAAAGATAAAATAAGCCGTCGACCACCTTTTATATTCCCCTCTTATGATATCATAGTCCCTTTGTTTCTCCCTCAAGCAACCATTTTGGTGGATTTAGATTATTACACATTTTCCTTTTTATATGTGTTTTTACATACACATGATCATATCCTGGAAAATATACCCACCACTTGAACTTTTATGCATTCACTAGATAGGCCTTAGCCTTGAGCTTCACACTAGGAATATTTTCAATGCATTTTACATATTTACAACTTGAGATAATTATATATTATCTCATAAGCCACATCAAATAAATGATACATGATTTATTACATTGCAATTCAAGGATCAAAAATGGAATATTACACTATAGGAATTTGTTCAAGCATTAGGTGACAAGGATAAAGATGGGGGAGAGGAAACTTCTAAAGGGGAAAGGGAGAAACCAAAGAGTCTTGATATGGACATGGAATAACCTTTCAATAGGATGATGACCCTTAGAGTTCTAGAAACCCTTTTAAAGTTGAAGCTAAAGTGGAGACAAAGACTTATGAAAACCGGATGGACATTGATAGAATTAGCAATAGGTTGAGGTTGATAGAAGTCGATTTCAATTGGTATGGGTTCTCAATCATGATAAAGTATTTTCTACTAGTTGAAAATGGAGGGGTATGCACTGTTATGGTGGGAAAGTCGATGTCAACAAACATTTATTACCAATAAAAAACAATTGGTAGATTGGGAGGAGTTTAAGAGACTTGTTAATAATGATTTCTATCTAATGGGATGTGAAGAAGAACAAAAATTGAAGTGGCATCATCTTAGATAGAGACATGGAAAAGGAGATCAAGAATATACAAATTGTGTTCAAAAGGAGTTGCATCCATCTGAGTATTGAAAATTCTAAGAGGATGGTGATGACAAAATTGATGGGCTTCTTTTCCACATTGAAAAATAGGTGATTCTTATTGAGGTCAAAACCCTTGAAGGGGCATGAAAAAATTCCATGTATATTGAAAGAAAAAATGGTAAAATTTTGACTAATGGAAGAATCTCTTCCAAAATAGAGGGAAGGAAAAACTAGGAAGGAAAAGGGAAGCATAAGGAAAATAATAAATTTTCCAATGCCACACATAAGAAGGACTTGTGTTGTGATCGTTCTAAGAAGAATGGTCGTGAAAATGACCACTTTTGGACATTACATCCCTATCTTATTCCTATGATATTGAATAGAAACATTTTCTTGAAAATTTAGAAGTTTGAAGGTAAGAATATAGAAGGAACATTAGATTCCAATGCCAGAGTTCCATTGGTGGCTCGGTCGAATAATGTTGGCATCGAACATGTTAATATTGTTGAGAGTAAATCTTTGATTGTATTAAAAAAATGATTTTTTTTTATGAGAAGAGGTTCTTAGAAACAACGAGGGAGAAGTTCTTCCATGTGAAGATGCAAATTAGTAAGGTAATGGTGAAAATTGTTTTTGGTAATTGTAGTTAGAAAACTTGATTTATGAATTTTTTGTAAGATAGTTAGGACTAAAGACTACCACACATCCTCACTATCATAACTTCGAGTTTTGTTTTCCAAGTCAATTTATGGATGAGTTCGAGTGTGATGTTGTGTCATTAGACATTTGTGAGGTTGTCATTGGTAGTCATTATTTATGAGATATAAATGTTATTTTACTAAGAAGAGATGACAAGTTGAGGTTGATGAAAGAAGCACAACCCTATCTCATCAATAAATAGAGGGAAGAAGACAATATCCTTGATTTCGACTAATTAGTTTATGTGTTTGATTACTAATAGTAACAAAAATGTGATGATGATTGTAATGCCCATGGAGGATGAGATTTCATAAACAAAGTCAAATGAGGGAGTTGATATCTCATTTGTTGACAATAAAGACTCGAGTAAACTTCTATGCAAGTATGAGGTAGTTTTTTTGAAGCCAAAATGGTTTCCAACTAAGAGTCCAATTGGGCATGAGATTCAATTGCTACTAGAGTTTCCATTTCCAAATTTGGGTCTATATTTAACTTCTCTTATGTAGAGTTATGAGATAAATATGTATATATAGGAATTGCTTGATCAATGGGTTATTAAGCCTAGTGTTCCCACTTGTGGATCTCCAATTATGTTGATTCAAAATAAATATGGGACCTATCATATGTTTGTTGATTTTAGATAAATCAACAAGATCACAATCAAGAACCAATATCCTTTGCCAATGATCGATGACTAGCTAGATCAATTCCAAGGAGACAAGTATTTTTCCAAGTTAGACCTTAAGTTGGAATACCATTAAGTAGGGATCAAAGAGGATGATACTTGGAAGACTAATTTTAAAAGAAATCATGGGTTGTTTGAATGATTGGTAATGTCATTTGGGATTACTAACACACTAGCCACATTTATGATGTTGATGAATGAAGTTATTAGACCCTTCATTGACTCTATTATTGTTACATGTACCTAGATCATATATTAGTCCATAAAAATACTTGAGAGGAGAATTTAATACATTTGAGACAAGTGTTGAAAATCCCAAGGAGAATATTTTCAGTTGAATATGAAGAAGTGTGATTTTTACAGACAAATACTACTTTATCTAGGATTCATGATAGGACAACATTTCAGTGGTTTCCTTGGAGGATTACCAAAGACTAGATAGGGACATGATTATCTATTGGTAGTGATTTTCAGATTAAAAAATATATCTTAGTTGATTTCTTGTAAGAAGATTTCCAATGGAGAATAAGTGGCTAAGTTGTTTTGTAGAGGATATGGGTACACTTGGGATTGCTCGACTCCATTATTTATGATAGGGACATTAAATTTATAAGTCAATTTTTGGAAAGACTTATGGGGTATGATAGATAATAAGTTGAAGGGGAGTGCAACCTTTCATTTGCATACTAATGGAGAGACAAAAGTGGTAAACATGACTATGGTTCATTTTCTAATGGGGTCTAGTAGAAGGCATTCTAATACTTAGGATGATAGTTTTCCCTACATACAACACTATTACAACTGAACAGTTCATAGTTCCAGTAGTAAGTTTGTACCTTAAAATGTGTTTGGTATTTTTTCTATTAATTCCCTTTTACATTTCATTTTATCTTTCTATTGAATATAAGTCATGTGAGTGTGATGATGGCCATAATAGAAGCATTAGGTTCATAGAGAAGATTCAACATATACATAGGTGAGTGGAAGAGCATTTGCAAAGAGAATAAAAAAGGGAAAATGGCATACATGATTGACACACAACATCTCATAAATTTCAGGTGGGAAATATGGTGTGGTTACATCTTAATAAGAAATAGATACAAGGCCTAGAAAAGAAGCTAAAAGGAGCTAAAACCCACTAGGTATCATCATTTGAGATAATGCAACAAGAGGGTGAAAATGATTTTTCACTGAATTTTCCGCCATATATGAGCATTTATAATATTATCAATGCTTAGAATTTGAAGATTTTCTAACCTTCTATGCTTGATGAAGGAGAGGAAAAGTTGTTGATCTTGCCAAAGGTGGAAAGCTTAGTGCCATATATATATATATTGAGTTAGAATAGCACATTGTGTTGTAGAGGAACATTCATGAAATTCACAAAAGTAGACAAGAGTTGATGAGAATGGATCTAATGAGCCAAGTTCCTACAAAAGTAAAGTGGTATTTATTAGAGGAGGTGAACACAAATTTTCCTCGTCTTCTTTAAATTGATAATGTTATAAGAGACCAAAAATTCCTAAAAAGAGGAGGTTTGATCCAAAATTTTGGATGAACTAGATGAATAATGGAGATATATTGGAGGTCTAATGTGACTATGGAAGTTGATAGGACCTGTTATCCCCGATATCTAGGGATAACTAGGAGATCATGT
>CBVK0100455132.1:0-10233 GCA_900067695.1 Picea abies
GGGTTTTGGATGTTTAGGGTTTTCTCATTTATTCTTTATGTTAAAAATGCCTTTAGAGCCTCATTGTAATTATCTTCTTGTGAATGAGCGTAGCTGACACATCTCTCTTCATAGATAAGCTACCATCATTCTAGCTAGTTTGTGTGCTTTACATTTTACATTCTTTTGTATTCCAGAGAGTCATTAATAGAATATGAGTTTTACTATATTACTGTGTTCCTTGCTATATATCTATGTATTTCCTTATTATATCTTTGTTATATTTCTACGTTCATGTCGTTCTCAAAATAATCTGGATCAGTGGTATCAGAGAAGTATGCTCCTTATCATTCTTAGTGCATGTCCTTAACGAGGTCAGGGTATAGAGAGTTGGGTCTCGAGCTTGTTTCTCTTGAGGAAAATTCTTGCCTACCCAAGAAACCTCCCATGGCGGAAGAAAAGAGGGATGACAGAGCATGATATCCTATTAAAATATTGCTCCATGATCTCTCAGACGATAAAGGAATGAGATGATGGATAATTTCACCTATATCCTTCAAAGGATGCCAACAACAACAGAGGCACCTTTAACCAGCAGTCACTTCAAAGGTGCGACACGCTTTAAGCTACAAGTTAAATTCAATATAACTTTATTTGAGGGCTATATAAATGTCGACTCTTTGCAAAAATGGTTAAGTATGCTAGAGGGCTATTTCTTTGTCCAATTTTTTTCCAGCGGTGAAAAACTCACCTTTGTGCTCCTTAAGGCCTTTACCCATATCAAATATTGGTGGGAGACTTACTGTGAGCAACATGTCGAGGGTGAGTCTGTAATTTTTGGGCTAGGACTTGCTTCAATGGATTTTATTGATGCCCTCAAAGACTAATACTACCTTGTTGGGAACTATGATGACCAATAAACAAGATAGACAAATCTGCACTAGGAGAGAGATCATATGGTTTTGGAGTACACCAACATCTTCCATACCTTGTGCACAAATCTTGGTATTAAAGAATTTGAGGGACATCTAGTTTTAAAGTACTGTAGTGGCCTACACAAGTACATCTAAATAGATATGGAGTTATTGGACATATCCTCACTGGGATCCGCTTATTGATCTGTTTTCAAGATTGAGCAGAAGTTCAAGCAAACGAATAAGAGATATTTTGGTTATGTAAACCGATCACAAAAGAATCCTAGTAAGGGTGGTCCTAACTCCTAGGGAAAAGGACATAGCAAGGATGGTCAATTCTAGGATAATCAGTCCAAGCCACCAACAAAGAAGGGTAGTGGGAAGTCGAAGAAGGACACTGGGAAGTGGTGTGAGTTCCATAAAATCCCTTGGCACAATACTGATGAATGTTGCTCCAAAAATTCATTGCTCACTGAGAAGAAATACTCAGGGTTAGATGTTCACTCAGACTCGGATTCAAAACTAGAAAATGGAAAATGAATCATTGACGCAGAACCTAGTGTCACCATCGCTACCATAAAATTCTAGCCACGAGAATGCGAGGAGCCTAAAGAAGAGGATCACCTATTCCACTCACAAATGTTGGTGAAGGGCACCCCACTCCATTTCACTATTGAGAGCGGTAGACAAAAGAACCTAATCTTAGTCGAGGTCATCAAGAGGTTGAACCTAACAACGACACTGCATCCTCAGCCATACACCATCAGTTGGCTCAGCTAGGGAGGGGACATTCACATCAGCTAACAATGTGGCCTGCACTACAACATAAAACCATTCAAAGATGAGGTATTATGTGATGTTTCCCCCCTTGAAGTTTGTGATGTTTTTTTAGGACAACCATATATGTGGAAGCATCATGTTGTTTATAAATCTAGGACTCATTGTGTCATTAGTACTTTGGGAGATCAACTATATAGGGTATCGGAGGTAATCCCAACTATTGCAGTCTCTTTGATGTCTACAAAGAAGTGAAAAAATGTGGTCTCTCAGACTGGGAGATTTGTCCTCTTTATGGTTCGGTCGGAAGGTGAATGGAAGGTCACTAGAACCGTCAAAACCTTTGCACGAGGTCTCTCTACATAGTAGCAACAGGTGGTCAGGATAGTAAAAGTGTATAAAGACATATTTTCCTCACCTACTAAAGTGCCTTGCACTGTCAGGTAAAGCACTAAATTGATTTGAAACCCAATGATCCTCTACCTAACGATGTTGTGTACATGCATTTTGTTAAGGAGAATGAAGAAATCAAACTCTATATCCAATAGCTAATTTTGAAGGGCCACATCATACCAAGCTCCTTGCCTTGCGGGAACCCAATTGCTCTAGTATATAAGGAGGATGGGTCATGGAAAATTTTTATTGATTACAAATCCCTAAACAAGATCAAAGTAATTAACCGATACCCAATCCACCAGATTGATGATCTTCTCAATCAACTCAAGGTAGACAAGTTTTTTTTAGTAAGATTGATCTGAAGTCAGGATACCGACAGGTTTCATTTGATAAAACTAATGTATGGAAGACAAAATTCAAGTCTAAATAAGGTCTCTTCGAGTGGTTGGTCATGCCTTTCTACTTGACTAATGCCCCAGAAACATTAATGTGAATGATGGATGACATATTGTGGCCATTCACAGACTCCTGTGTGGATGTATATCTGGATGACATCCTCATCTTCAACAAAACATGGGAGGAACATTTGAAGTACATTTAGTGGGTCTTGGGTACCCTACAAAAACAAAATCTATATGCCAATTTGCATAAGTTTTCCTTTGACATGCAAAGAATCCAATATTTTGGATACTTCGTGGATGAGCAGGGTGTGCATATGGATCCAACCAAGATCTAAGTCATCTGTGATTGAGCTTCGTCGCTTCTTGGGCCTTGCCAACTTGTATCATAGGTTTTTGTTGGGGTTATCTCATATCAATTGGGCCCTAATCCAGGTGACCAAGGGTAGAGCGAAGACCAAGTTTGTGTGGGTTGTGTCCCAACAAAAAACATTTTAGGATTTGAAATTCCGCCTCTTCTCATCACCAATACTTATTCTTCCAAAATTGCAACAACCATTTGATATTGAGATAGATGCTTCATATTATGCTATCGGTGAAGTCCTCACTCATCATGGGCATCTAGTAGCCTATCAAATTGAAACACTATCGGATTTTGTTTGCAGATACCCCACCTATGACAACGATATGTACTCCATTGTGCAGGCATGTAGATAGTGGAAGCATTACATTCTTGGGAAGGAAACGATCATCAACATTGATCACATGCCTCTGTAATTCATGCAGACACAAGGAAAGTTAAATAATGAACGCCATCAAAATTGGTCCACATACCTACAACAATTCCACTTGAACATCAAGTACAAGAAGGGAAGCACCAACCATGTAGCATATTGCCTCAGTCGACCCTTGATTGTGTCACTAACCACAGTTCTTAACTCTTATGGGCATGAGACATCCGAGTGGCCACAATTATACAATAATGACTCTAAATTAATTGTCGCCTATTATATATCAAGCATAGGAAAAATAGTTCTAGAATTTCATCTCCAGGATGGATAGTTATGCCATCTGAGCCATCGAGCGTGCAAATATGATATGGGAATCTCATTACAATCAAGCAAAATGACATTTTGGTGTAGAAAAAATAGTGTCAATATTGCAAAGGCATTTTATTATAGGTCGAAGCTTCGATAAGATGTCTGCAAGTACATAAGATCCTGCACTGCCTGTGCCATTTCCTAACCTTCCATCAAGAAAATGGGGCTATACACTTATATGCCTACTCTAGATATGCCCTGGGAGTCAATATCCATGGATTACATGTCTGATATTCCTTCAACCAAGCATGGAAATGACTGTGTCATTGTGGTCATTGATCGATTATCTAAGATGGAAGTTTTTATACCCTGCAAGAAGAGGATTGCAGTTGAGGATACTATCAATATCTTCTTTGAACGTGTTTGGGTTCATTTTGGGCTCCCATGAACCATTATATTAGATTGAGATAGTAGGTTCATGAGAACTTTTTGGTCTAGCCTATGGTCCATAATGGACACCAAGATAACCAAATTGGATACCTTCCACACACAGATTGGTGGACAAACAAAGGTAGTCAACAATATGATTTTCCATATCTTGAGGATGTACAATTCCAAATATCCACAAAGATGGCATGAAATCCCTCCTTATGTTCAACATATCTACAACAGCTCCCTCCATAGATGTATTGGTCGCAACCCTTTTTAGGTGTGTTTGGGGTTCCAACCCTTGGTCGCCATTGACGTAGCTCTACCCATTGCAGTTGCACAGGAAGAGTCCTCCCATGCTTAGAGCGAGGTCGACCGAGCAGCCAAATTTGTTGTGCGAATCCAACACATCCAACAACAAGTTCATGATATTTTTTAGAAAGTCAATGCCAAGTACAAGAAGCACCATGATCAACATCGGGCACAACACAAGTTTCAGTTGGGAGATAAGGTGTGGTTAGATTTGTAGAAAGAGTGCCTCCCAGGACCCCATCAGAAGCTACAGCCACTTTGATACGGTCCCTACACCATCACCAAGGTTGTGGGTGAGAACGATTTTGAATAAAGTGCTCCTCCTTTGCTTGGCTTGCATCCAACATTTTTTGTGGAACTGCTTAAACAATATTTTCCACCTCTCCAGGACACTTCAAATGCAGTCAAGCACTTGGCCCCAATAGAACTAAATATCGATTGCATTGGAAAGGAATCATTTTATCGGATCATGGACACCAAGACAAAGGGAAACCACCAACAAAAAATCCAACTCTATTGAGTCGTCAAAGCAGGGCATATTCTTCATCAGGAAAAGTGGCTCACCAGAAGTAAGATTCAATAGAAGTTTCCTCATCTTATGGAGGAAATTGACGCAATGGAGACAAATTCTTACTAAGGGGGGAGGAATGATCCAGGTGGACATTGGTTTCCACCAACCTATTCCACTGACTCAAATTAAAGTTTCCATATTGGTAGCTTTTTCTATAGTTTTTTGGGTCCCAAACTTTTGGGGTCATTTTAAGGCCCTAAACAACATTTTTGACTTGGCAACACCCAATAGATCCATGTTGGGATCTATTGGATCATTGTGAATGTGTACTCCTCAACTAGACCTTTCTATCAGGGTATCAAGCACCCTAAACAGATATCATATGCAAAATTTGTTCCCTTGGGAAGTTGATGTATCAACTACCCCCCTCGAGGCCCACAAACCATTTAGCGTTTCATCTCCTAGGGTTAGGGTTTTGAATGTTTAGGGTTTTCACATTTATGATTTATATTAAATAGGCCCTTGGAGCCTCATTGTAATCTACTTCTTGCAAATGAGCATAGACGACAAATATCTCTTCAGAGATAAGCTACCACCATTCTAGCTAGCTTGTGTGCTTTTCATTTTATAGTCTTTTGTATTCCAAAGATTCATTAATAGAATCTGATTTTTATTGTATTATTATGTTCCTTGCAATATCTTTGTGTATTTCCTTATTATATCTATGTTATATTTATTCCTTCATGACGTTCTCAAAATAATCTGGATCAATGGTATCAAAGGAGTATGATCCTTGTCATTCTTAGTGCATGTCCCCAATGAGGTAAGAGTATAGAGAGTTAGGTCTCCAGATTGTTTCTCTTGAGTACAACTTCTCTCGCCCACCCAATAAACCTCCCATGGCAGAAGAAAAGAGGGACAAAATATTAGGAGATCTTATCAAATTGTTTCTTGTATAATCCCTCGCATGTCAAAGGAACGTGATGATAGATAATTTATCCTAGATACTTTGATGATTTCCAACAACAACATAGGCACCTTCAACTAGTAGTCACTTCGGAGGTGCGATTTCCTTTAAGGTACAAGTTAACTTTGATATTCCTTTCTTTGAAGTCTAGATAGACGTTGACGCTTTAGAAAAATGGTTAAGTCTGCTAGAGAGTTATTTCTCTATCCAAAAAAATTCCAGCAATGAAAATAACACCTTCGTGCTCCTTAAAGCCCTTCCCCATGTCACATATTGGTGGGAGACTTACTTTGAGTAGTATGTCGAGGATGAGTCTACAGTTTTTGGGCTATGACCCACTTGGGTAGCTTTTTTTGATGCCCGTAAGAAGTAATACTACCATGTTGGAAACTATAATGACCAGTACACAAGATGTACAACTCTATGTTAGGAGAGAGATGAGATAGTACCAGAGTACACCAATATCTTTCATACCTTGCACAGAAATATTGGTATTAAAGACTCCAAGTGACACCTAGTTTTAAAGTACCACAGTGGCCTACACAAATATATCCAAACAAATATGGAGTTCCTGGAGATCTCATCATTGGGAGCCACTTAACAATATGTTGCCAAGATCGAGCAGAAGTTCAACCAAAAGAATAAGTGATATTTTGGTTTTGCAAACCCATTGAAACAGAAGCCCGGTAAGGGTGGCCCTAACTCCCATGGAAAAGGAAAGAGCAAGGATGGCCAGTCCCAGGATAACCAATCCAAGCCACCCACAAAGAAGGGTAATGGGAACTCAAAGAAGGACACTGGAAAGTGGTGCAAGTTCCATAAAATACCTTGGAACAATATTGATGAATGTCACTCCAAAGAGTGATTGTTGGTTGAGACGAAAGCCTCAGGGTCAAATGTTGACTCAAACTATGATTCAAAACCAGAAAAGGGAAAACAGATCATTGACACATAACCCAGCATCACCATCGCTACCACAAAATTCCAACCAGAGGGACCAGAGGATCTTCAAGAAGGGGAGTGCCTCTTCCATTCACAGATGTAGGTGAAGGGGATCCCACTCCATTTCATTAAAGACATAGGTAGCTGGAAGAACATAGTCTCACCCGAGGCCATCAAGAGGTTGAACCTTACCAAGATGATGCATCCTCATCCATACACCATCTATTGGCTCAACCAGGGATAAGACATCTGTGTCAACCAAGAATGTCACATGCACTATGACATAAAACCCTTCAAAGATGAGGTATTTTGTGATGTTTCCCCCTTTGAGTTGTGTGATGTTTTGTTAGGACCACCATATATTTGGAAGTGTCATGTTGTTTATGAAGCTAGGCCCTATAGTGTCATTATTACTTTGATAGATCAACTCTGTAGCATACCAGAGGCAGCCCCAACCAATGAGGTCTCTATTCTTTTTCTACGAGGAAGTAATGGAGCTAAGTTTAACAATCCAATTTTCCAGGCATAAGCTCTTGTGATTATTTTGAACTGGTTCAAATCCTTGTGTGGGAGAGTGTAAGGTATTTCAGGGTAAGTTTTCTACTTCCTCGTGCTAAGTTGAGTTACTCGTTTTAGGAGTACTCTATGTATGTGGGTTGTATTGAAAATGACTAGCCATGCATGTGGGTTATTTTGAATCTGTAGGCTATGCGAAATATATTATCGATAATGTCATTAGCCATTCATTCATTCAGGCCCACCTTCTAGTGTCAATTCTGTTGAGGGGTCTGAGATCCTTTGACTCAATAATAGGAACCAAACCCACCTTAGAAGCCCAATTAGACTCTACAACGTTTGATGGGTGGAATGGTTCTCCAGATCTTTCGATATAACCAATTTACCGATGGGCTTTACTTAGTGATTGATTGGATATATTTCTGTGAAATTTCCTCCTTCAGATTAAACGTTTCTCTTTTTGTCTTTTCTATTATTAGATGAGTCTGATAAATTAAGGTGTGATGGTATAAACCAGCTAATAGAGGGGATTATTAACTACTAAATAATGTTGAGCTCGGGATAAGCCTCGTGCTCTAGCATGTAGACAACGATTTTCACACCTATTACAAGTCTATTAATCATACATTATCTTGCTGGTATTTCAACACTGACTGAGATACAATTATTGAAAGAAAATACGCATGCAATAAGATAAGTGCAAGAAAAATAGTTTCCTTAGCTCTACCATCAATCACATATTAACACAAAGATTCACTTTTCAACATTTATAACAAAAGAACTATTAAATTATTGAAAAAGATAGCTTATCAATAGATTCAAAAACTCTTACTCGTTAGAGCATCAACTACTGAATTCAAAGATGGAAGTAATTCCTCCTAAATCCAATCACATAACGCCTTCGATGAAAATAAAATTTGTCTCTAGTTCTAAACAGAAATTCTTAATTAAATTTGCAAAGAAATAATTCTTTACAATTCTCAAAAAAGAAGGTCCTTCCCCAAAACCATCGATCCCCTCCCAAAAGTTCGATCTCCCTATTTATAAAGAATTACTAACTTAAAATAGCTACTAAAAGTTTGTGTTAAGTAAAATAAAATAATTACATGTGGCACTTGATCTCTTTGTTCTCTTGAGATTGTCTAGTGGTTCTAATAGAGTGGATGATTCTTCTCGTACTCTAACCACTTGACGAAGAGATACTCGCATGTGTTAGCATATGGGAATTTGTGTTGGTCCATCGGGGCTAAGAGGGTTTCCTTTATCTCTATTTCTTTTTCTCTATATCTTATCATCTTCGCATTTAAACGATGCAATACTGCACGAGCCTTGATCGGGTGTTCCATAAACTTCTTTACCTAACCTGGTGTCATGCTCGCCACCTGCGCGATCTCCACTTCCCACGCTGAGTCTTGTTATGCATGTCGTTTGACTATGTCATGCAAATCGACAAAGTCTTCAGGTGAGACGAACTCTGGAATGCCAATGTCTTTCATCTCTTGATAGATATTCTACGAGATTTTCTCGCACTCGGCCCACCTTTCCTATATCTTTCATTGAGGTTCATGGGACATACTTACCTAGTATTCAATTGCCTTCCTTATTTGGGAGATGCTTATATCCATCGGCACTTGGATGCCATGCTCCTCCGTGTCTCGGCCCTTCTGTACTACACTGATATAATCGATTCATTCTACAATTTGGTATGCCTTTTCATGCCATCTCTCCATGTCTTTACAGGTTTTCAGTGCCATGAGAGTGTCTTATTGAAAATTGGCTACACATGCAGTGAAGAGATGGATTTCTCTCGTGAATTATGCATATTCTTCTCAAAATTCACTCTTCAGGAAAACTGTTGCTTGCATTGATTCCTAGTAATATTTCCCCAGATGGCACAGATGGTCTAGTTCCTTCTTTATGGCGGCTAGTTCCTTTTCGTATAAGTTTGTTTGATCCAGCATGGCATAAGTTATAGCCATCCATGTGTCGATTAGCTCAGTTGTCTTTGCATTTTTTGTATTGACCCTATTTTCTTATGTGGTGATGAGAATCACGTTATCCAGCGTGAGCCTCCTTTTCTTGGTTGTCCTCTTCATTATGGCCTTCCTCTTTATGTCGTAATAAATCGCATGTATATCGGTGACCTCATCCATGGGCTCAGGGATTTTTTGGTCTCCCCAGATCAGAGTGTTTCCTAGGCTTCCTACCATATATATTTCTTCTAGGACCGGCTCTTGTACTTCTTTGACAGGGGAAACTTTTGTATTTTCTAATGGCTTGACCTCCAGCTGGTGTTCGTCGGCTGGTGAAGTATCATCCTTAAATGGAGAGACAGTTACAGGCTCAACACTAACTTGGTGATCAATTGTTGAGGTGTCAATCTCTAGTTGTTGCAATTCCTCTTCTTGTTCACCAGATCCTAGCTCATCCTTGGAGTTGTCTTTCAGGGTCCCTGATAGGTCAAGAAATTCAGTTTCTAGGATACTCTCGGTCTCACGGTCACCCTGCCAAGGGTTAAGAATCGAAGCATCGAAGGTTGGCATAAATTCTTCCCCTGGTTATTTCTCCTCTGTGATTGGTACTGGAGTTATAAGCGAGACCTCTAAGCTCTCTTCATCGTCATAGATGGTAATCAAATTAAAGAGGGTGTTAGGCACACTCGTTTCACCTAGTGTTCGTAGAATCTCCTGCTAGGCTGGAATAGTCATCGGTGATCTGGTCTGTGGTGAAGGAACTGTGGGGTTTTCTAGATCAACGATTTCCTCCAGTGGGGTTGATTCTGAGCCAATTAGCTCCTCTCTGATGTTGATTGAGTCAGTCGGGGTGATACTTATAGGTTCTAAAAGTTGGGGATCATTTTCTAACCTCTGGATGACTCTTTACGCTTCTTCTAATAACAACATCCCCCTCCTTTGTGCCTCTCTGGCTTCTACTGCTTTGTTTTCTTCCCTAACCCTGAGAGCTTCTTGAGTCGTTTGTTCTATCATTTTGACTTTCTCATCCATACTCATAGCTTTAAACCTAGTCATATTTGGGTTAGCTTTTCTCTATA
>CBVK0100455137.1:0-11313 GCA_900067695.1 Picea abies
CTTCCGATCTCACGTCCGAAAAAGAAATAAAAGTCTACCCGGTGCGTTCTCATATTTTTGAGCTTGAAAATGAACTAAGACTATGCTCATGGACGTGACAAGGTAAAAAAATGATCAGAACTGTTGGGAAACCTGCAATGTCAAAAATGCAATCCAGTGTTTTAGTGAAGCCATTATATTGCCAAAGAAACCCATAAATGACTATACCTTATAAAAAATGGAAATTCATAAATAGTAATACAAGAAAAAACTTCATTTACCATTTCATTTTGCATAAGGATTTGTAGCAATGGAGATTCTCACTTTCTTGTTTCGCTTGATACTAGAGCTACGGTTGACTGTTTCTCTTGCCATTTGGACCAGGTATATCTTCATCTCACCTTCTTTCAATTACATGGTTTAATATTCATTTTCATAGCAGTATTTAATTTAGAAAATGAAGCCCTAGGTCGCTCCAAAAAAGATCAAATCGACCTCTATTAAAAACGATGGGAGTAAGACATTATTTTGCAAAAAACGTTTTAGAAAGTGATAGCCAATATGTCAACGCCTTGACACTTGAGTAGATGGGTCGTTTTTTGTCAAATAAGTCATAGAAAATTCAAAAATACGCCCACACAACCATTATGAACATCATCTTAATTAAAAAACTTTTTATTGTTGCATGATGATTATTGAATGGTAAAGAGAGGGTGTGATGATTATAAAAGAGGGCATGGTCTTTTTGAACAATGTGGGCATTAGATTTCAAGTTCTTAAAATGTTTAAGAAATTGCCGAAATTGCCAAAAATTGAATAATGAAATTCTTTGTTTTTTTTTTGTTTGTAGGTGATTTCAGCAACCATGATTGAGTGGAAAGAATGAGAGCATGAGATTGATGACTTGGCTACCTTGTGGATTCCTCGCACATGGGCCGCATTGAGAGCTTGTGGCTTACTGAAATTCTTCAAATTGCAAAAAAGGAAGAAGGATATTTTATTGCTTGAGCACATGATCAACTTGTGGGATGTCGTGGAGCAAGGGCTCCGGATCGGAACATAGCTTCTAACCATCGAGTTGGAAGACATATATTTCTTGACTGGACTCTCGAAAAGAGGGGTTCCTATATCTTTTTTTGGACAAAGGGCGCTTCCTAAGAAAGTGGGCGTGTGTCTGGCACGTTATTGTGTCCCAGGAGCAAGACTGGTGGGGGGTAGAATCCCTATCAAGGATATCCGAGAGTTACCACTCCGATCCATTTTGTTTTCCATCACAAGCATGACGGGAAGCACTAGCGCACATCTAGCATCGAGATCGCAGGTAGCTTATGGCATACAATGTTTGGAGCCAACACTGTTTAACTGGAGTGCAGGGTTCCTTCATAATGAAAAGGAATAGGTTTTACAGTGTAGGATGGGGCAGAATTAGTTCGGATACGGCTCTTTTCTGGTCTCATTTTTCTTAGAGTGCATCCCCCAAATGCAGCCTCAGATAGCATTGGCAGTGTGACCAGTGGAAGAACCACGGATGGAGAGGTGGACTAGTTTGTCTCCGAGGCTAGTAGCAGAGTCGGATTTCTATTTCACCGGTGACTTCTTCGCTTGGCTAAGATGACAGTATCTCTAGATAGAAGACTTCCCGTATGCTGAGGTGGATTTTCATAGGAGCATGGATTTGATTCTACCCACGGGGGAAGATTGGGATGCATCAGGTAAGAGACTAAGCAACACCTTGTTTAGTTTTTGTTTTTTAAGTTTTTAATGTATATATATTTTTTTGGGTATGTATAAGAGTTTTTAAAAGATGTATTGTTTTCAACATGCAGACAAGGGAGCAGTGCGCCTGGCTGAGATACCGATACCAAGACGTTGTGGGGGTGCTCCGGTTGCAGTAGATTCAGGGGCACCAGTGATAGGTCTCTGGGTGGTTGAAAGAAACCTTCAAGGCCTCACAATGGGCATTCCTCCTCTACAGAGGGGAGAAGTGCCTTTACATCTACAGAGGCACATTGTGGGAGTGCTAGAGAATGTCAATTCTCTACTAAGACGTGTAGTGCGCGTAGTGATATGTTACTCTTAGCACAATTTAGTGCAAGGATATTAGAGTCTCTCCGGTGATTGTATTTTTGTATGACTTGTCAGGCGATGTATGGGTGTAAAGACCCAACATTTTGCTCTTCTAAATACTTTTTTGATGTAATCAAAACATTTCAGTCATGCTATGTATATATATACAGTTCCGAGTTTTTACAGTGCCAAAACATTTGTACATGATGATGCCTTTAATGAAGAAGGAGATTTTAATTTACATGTGACATATAATTTGCTTTCCTTTATGAAATCTTATCTATGGGCGAGATACCGACCCATGATGTAATTAGCTAACGAATCTGACACATCATTGAGTTCTCTTGGAATATGTCTGTATTTGATATAATCACACATTCATTCAAGATGGCGAACTTGTAGGTGGAGACATAGCAGGATATGATTACGAATAACGTAGATACGATTGAGTTGATAGACCACGAGTTGGGAGTCTAGGTTAACAATGATACGAGAGATACCTAGGGAGGAGGCTTGGGTCAAGAGTCTGATGACAATGTGATACTCTACCATGTTATTAGTCACTGGTCCTAAGAAAATACCTCTTGAACTCACCACCTCGTCAAATTGGTAAATGACCCATGCCGCCGAAGCAATGTTCCGGGTGTGTCGACTAGCACCATCCGCAAACCCGACAAAGATAGGAAAGGAAGACATCATCTATGCATGAAAACACAAGCATACTTATGAGTGGCAAAGGTAAAGACTCAAGAACGCAAAAGAAATAGACACACCAAACTAAAATACAATAATGTACAACGTACACATGCTAGGTGATCTAGGCATAGTACTTTTTAAGGTAAAGCTCGTTCCAGGGCTCTCCTAGGGAAATTCCATCATAATCGACTAACTGGTAGGCGCCTCTGTGTAGAACACATTTCACAATGTAAGGGCCATACCACAGAGGTTCTAACTTACCTATCCCCAATTTGTCATGAGCCTGGTCATAGACAAGGACTAAGTCTCCTTCTGCAAAAGTCTGAGGATGGACGGATTTGTCGTATTGATTTTTAATCCGTTTCTAATGTGCCTCGTTAATGAGAGTGGCATCACGACGTGTTTCATCCAATTTGGATAAATATAAGAAACGTTCTTCTTTAGCAGAAGTGTGGGGTAGGATTTATACTTTGAGTTTCAGATATGGAATCTCACACTTGATTGATAAAACGGCTTCGATGCCATACACCAACTAGAAAGGAGTAAATCCAGTTGCAGTTTTCACGGAAGTACGGTAAGCCCAGAGAGCGGAGAAAAGTTGTAGATACTAGGATGTCTTGTTTTCCCGTACCATGCATTGAATCATGGTTTTGAGGACTTTTTTTATGGCCTCAACTTGTCCGTTGGCCTGAGGATAGTATGGGGATGAGTTTTCATGGTGAAAACCCAATTTGACATGCAATTTTCTCATCATCTGGTTCTTAAAGTGTGCACCGTGATCAGTGACAATGGCACGAAGTACACAAAAATGAGTTATGATGTGGTTGAAAAGAAACAGAGCTATGGTACGACCATCATTCAGAAAGGTAGGCATGGCCTCAACCCATTTGGTAAAGTAGTCGACAACAATGATTATATAACCATGCCCCCCAGCTGAGTTAGGATTACATTGCATGAAATCAATACCCCACTTGGCGAAGGGGCCAATGGCAGTAATGGGTTGCAGTGTAGTAGGGTGGGTGCATGCCTTGTTGTTAAAAACTTGGCAGGGTGGGCACTTTTTGACTTCCTCGATACAATCTTTGAAAATCGAGGGCCAAAAATATCCAACACGTAGGATTTTTTGGGCTGTGGCCATCCCAGAAAGGTGATCGCCACAGGTGCCAAGGTGAAAATTGTTTAGAATGCATTCAACCTCTGCATGAATAAAACATTGTTGAAGGATAGTATCAATACCACAATGATACAGGGTGTCACCGACGATAAGGTAACGACGAGAATGGTGGCGAATATGTCGACGCTCTTCACCGGAAGTGTTAGGCTGAAAACATTGGGTTTGGAGATAAAGGAGGATGTCTCCGTACCAAGGATCAGAGGTGCTGATGAGGAAAAGAGTTTCATCAGGGAGAGAATCTCTAGGTTCGATGTCTTCATCAGCACGGGGGAGATCGCAGATAAGCTCCACAAACACCAGGGACTTTTTGGCTTTAGACTTTGTAAATTCAAGATCGAATTCCTGAAGGATGACAATCCATTTAGAGTATTTTCCCCCAAGCACTTGACATGTCAATATGTGGTACATGGGGTTTGAGTCCATAATCACCGTGGTGGTGCGTAGTAAGATGTAATGGCAGAATCTCTGGACAACGATGATAGCTACCAGGGCCAATTTCTCTACATGTGAATATCGGAGTTCGGGTCCAAATAGACTCTTGCTCAGGTAAAATATCACATGTTCCTCACTGTTGGGGTCCTCCTGGACTAACACCATTGCAATAGTGGAAGTGGAGGCAGCTAAGTAAAGGATGTAGTCCTTTGTATACTCTGAAGGGTGCAACAAAGGTGCATGGGTCAAGGCATGCTTGAGAGAATCAAATGATCGTTGAGAGATGTCATCCCAGATGAAAGGGGTGTTTTTCTGTATCAACCGCATGAATCCTTTAGTTATCTCAGTGTAGTTACAAATGAAATGGCGAAGGAAGTTAGCTTTGCCTTGCAAACTTTGGAGTTGGGTTAAATTGGTAGGTGAAGGTAAGGCTAGAATAGCCTTAATCTTTAAAGGATCCACCCTAATCCTATCTTTAGAGACAATAAAACCAAGGAGTTGACCTGATTTGACAACAAAAATGCATTTATGTGGGTTCAAGTGGATACGGTAGAACCGACATCAAAGAAAAATAGCCCGTAAGTGATCAACATGATCAGATCGATTGGATGAGTGGGCAGGTAAGTCATTAAGGTAAGGTTCTGTGATATGCTTGATATCGTGGAAATCGTACGACATGGCCTACTGGAAAGTAGCACCAACATTTTTGAGACCAAAAGGTAGCTTTCAATAGGCAAAAGTTCCCCATGGGCAGATAAAGGCTGTCTTGTGTTGATCAGCAGGTAAAATTTCAATCTGGTTATACCCGGAGAAGCCATCCATGAAAGAGAAGATTACGCTCCCAGCGCAATTATAATTAATTTGGTCGATGAAGGGCGTAGGGTAGTTGTCCTTTGGACAAGCTTTATTGATATCCCTATAGTCAACACAAACACGGATGGTTCCTTGTTTTTTGGCAACCGGAAGAAGGTTGGAGACCCATTCTGTCAAAGGGACAGGATAGATAAAGCCAGATATTAAAAGTTTCTCAACTTCTACCTTTATAGCTACGATTTTCTTGGGATGAACCGGGTGGAGTTTCTGTTGAACAGGTTTCACACCAGGTTAAGTCTTGATTTCATGCACAACGATCGAAGGGTCGATCCCTGGCATTTCCTCGTAGCTCCAAGTGAAGACATCTCAAAATTCCTTAAACAGGGTGATATAAGAGACCACTTCTTCAGGTGTGCAATTAGCACCAAGGTTAATGTTTTCCACAATGCCTTCTTTGATAGAAATATCGATAACTATCGTAGTAGAGATGTTAACCATATTCCCCTCAGAAATAGTATCTTGTGTGAGGATGGGAGATTGCGGAGCATTGGTAACATCAGGAGGGAAGACAGAGTGTATGTCTTTGTGGATTTCTTCCAAAGGTGGAAGAAAAGAGGATTGATGATGGTTATCATCCCAAGGTACATCGTCAATACTAAGAATTTCCATTATAGATTCATTGGAAGGGAAAATTTGGGAAATATAATCGATTACGGACGATAGGGAATCCAACCATGAGGGCACCGAGTAGGCATTAGGTGCTAATAAACATGGGTTGTCTGGAGACGGAGAGGCAGATTGAATAGCTATGTATGTGGCCTCAGCTGGGCTAAGTGGCATAGTGTCACCGAGCACATCAAATTCCATAGGACTAGGTACAATCCAAGGATTAGATGATTCCAAAGATTGATAAGACATAGTCGAGATCATATTGACGATGGCAATATGATGCGTGGTGGGTGGAAGTGGTGTAGGGAAGGTACCCATGAGGCTAGAATCTTTCAATAAGACAACACCAATGCTTTCATACGTAACTGGGTGGTCTCCCAAAAAAGGAATGTTGTTGGTGATAGGGGCACGAGCATCGGGTGTACAGAAATCGAGTTGATCGATAGTGACAATTTTGCCTTGATGGGGGAATTGTACACATTGAAACACCGACGAGGCGACGATAGTCATAGCATAGAACCAACTTCTTCCAAGTAGTAGGTTGTAATCAAGGAGGGCATTGACCACCTTGACATCAACAGTAACGGTTTTTCCGCCCAACTGAACGGCTAAGGATTGTAACAGTCCATGAGGATGAAAACCTCGCCCATCGAAAGTGTGTAACATCATAGGGGATTTGTTAAGGGTAGGTGATTTTAAGCCTTTCCACACAAGTAGAGGCTCCCTCATCCAAGATAGTTCGGTGGATTTGTTGATTGTGAACAACAACATCGATCTGAAAAGGTAGTTGGTGAGAGAGTCGGGGTTGATGATCATCCAGATTAAACATGAGGTTATTTGATGAATCAAGATCAAAACTACCAATGGAAGCTAAGAGCATTCTATGTTGGTTGGGACAGTGTTGTAGAACTTCCAAAGTGGACATAGCACACGGTGCTTGAGCCAAATCTTCAACAATGTTGTAGTTTTGGGCAGCCTGTGAACTAGGATTAAAGGTAGATTTTTGGATAGTTCTCTTAGGGGGGCGTAAAATGGAGTCAAATGAAGGTTTCTCGATCTGGAGCGGTTCGGACGAAGGGCTAGCAGACAGAGGACTAACGGAAGATGGTAATGGGTCCGGTAAGGAACCGTTAGTAGTCTTCGACTTATCAGGTTTAACCAATGTGTCATATGTCGCAGTGCAAGTGGTCAGATTAATCCCATTAAACATGTAAATGTGGGCACTTGTCGAGGCCTCATCATGGGATTGGTTGGAACTACCCCCTGGAGTGGGGGTTTGAGCAACCAAAGATTGTTGTTGTGGAAAAGGCTGGGTAAGCACACCGGGTTGTGAATTTCCTTTGAAAATATTGGCCACTTCATCATGACGTGGACAGTCTTGAGTGTAGTGATCGTCGCCAAAAATGAGACATGGGAATTTCGGTTTCCATTGTGGTTGTTTCCCGACAGCAGGGGTTTGCGGTTGATTTTTTGGTTGTTTGTTGTTGTTGTTTTTCTTTTGTTTATTTCTTGTTTTCTTTTTGCCCCCAGGTTGTTGTGAAGGGGTCGATTGGACCACATTCACCTCAGAGACCTGAGTTTGAGGGGAGGTAGAAAAGGGTGCAGTTGGACTGGGAGAAGTCGTCGAAGCGGGCCGCTGGGTTGTTCCAGTCGACTGGGAAGTAGATTGGGTTTTGATGGAGCCAATAACTCCATCCGCGTGTGAGGTAGATGATGGTTTGGATGGATCATTAGTGGCATAGGTAGCATTTGGTATCAACTCATACAGAGTACAAGACTGTGAATAAACCAAATTTAAGTACTGGGCCCGAGCAATAGCCTCTTCCTCGATGACTACACCACACATGGCAACATCATGAGCGATCTGGGGTAACAATGATTTGGTGAACCATTCCCCTAATAATTGGTCAGGAATGACCACTTTTATTAGCCTTCGTTGTCGTCTCCATTCATGAATATGATCAAAAATATGTACAAAGGTTGTCTGATGAAGGGAGGTCAATAGTTCAGTACCCGTCTCGTATCGAATGGGTAGTTGGAAGTGTGTGAGGAAGGACATGGAAAGGGAGTTGAAATCATGAAAAGAGGCACATGGTAGTTCAATATACCATTTTGTTGCAGAACCCATAAGCGTTCGTTGGAAAAGACACAAATGTATAGAATCGTCCATGAGGGAGTTGGATGAACACCATAGATGAAAAGTCATCACATGGTTGTTTGACTCTTCTCTGAAATTTCCGTCGAATTTTGGAATATCGGAAGAAAGTTTAGCTGGAATAGTTGGCCAAACCGGAGAATGAAAAATAGGATCATTCGTTAACTGAGACAAGTTTGGAAGGTCCAGAGTTGCAAGGAAAGGTAGTTGTCGGTTAACCTGTGGGTAATATTGGTGTGGAATAGGGACACCAATAGGGCCATACACTGGATTATACAGATAATTGTAACCAGTGGGCCCTCTTGTGTAAGGTTGGTGTTGACAAGGGTATATGGGATTTGAGGTGTTTTGAGAAACATGTGCGAGCAGAGGATAACTGGATGGGTTTTGAGGATTATAAGTTGGATTTGGCATTTTCCCATAAGGAGGTTGTTGTGGAGCTTGAGGATTGTGTCCCGCCGAGAACTATGGGTTTCCTGGAAAAGGGATATTCCACGGATTAGGTGTGGTAGACACATTTTGTCCATACGGTTGATGGTAAGCTCTGGATTGAGGCTACTCCCTAGCATGAGGGTGCCCTCCAAATGGAAGTTGTCCTCTGACAGGAGGATGCCCCCCAACTTGAGTTAGAGTTCCTGGAATTTGAGAACTAGATGTAAATGAATGACCAGTACCGTTGAACGGATTAAGACCACTAGGACCAGTCCCTCCGGGTTATTGGATAGGTATGGAACTTCCCGGCATAACTTGGGTAGTATTGGTAGTGGAAAAATTCAGTGCTCTGTACCCAAAAGGGAGTGATGATGAAGGTCTAGGTGTTATTGGTGTGCCAATTGTAGCTTGGCTAACCACCGCATTACCGGCAGGAATAGTTGAAATGTGAGGGACCATTGTAGAATGGGTCGTCTAGAGAGAAAAAGTGGACCTTGGGTTGACAGACGATGTGTTCATACTAACGGACAGTGTGGCCGAAAAAATGGTAGTACCGATAAAATGGTTTAAGGGTATGGTGTAGGTGATAGGTGCATCGACACCTATTCTTGCTCCATAAAGATCCCGCACCATGCGTGGTGGCCTTAGAACAATGTCTGCGGTCCAAAAGGGGTCATCGACTAAAGTGTTTGAATGAGACCCAGCCGGAATGTTAGAAGGATTGACGACGACAAATTCACCGACTGAATTTAGTTGGAGAACACGTTGCTCATATCCCTCCGAAATGTGGAAAGCTTCCGGAGACTCTGAAACAATTAGAAAATTTTCTAAAGGAGTGGGAACTTCTTCTTGGGAAGTTGTAGTGTCTTGAACTTCGCTCTATTGAGTAGATTCCTCCGTAGAATGAGGTGGTAAAGGGGTGTTCCCTTCCATATTTCTAGAGGAAGTCCCTGTAGCCTCTATGAATGGCGTGGAGGGTTGATGTTGGCGAAAAAGAATTGGCGGAAAAGATCTATGGCCAACTACTGAAAAGAAACAGCGTACGCTAATAGAATCTAAGAATCACAACCAAGCAAACAAGACCTTCTCTCGATGACCATACTAGTTGGTGATGAAATCCAACGTCACGTGATCAAGTCAAGAAGGGGTGGGGATATGGTGGAACAGTTACAATGGAGACCTTCTTAACATACTTTCACCTTGGTGCAAGCTTCCATGCAGTAATTGTGGATTTACCCTCCAAGGAGCCCGAGTGAGTTTGACCAATGTCTACTCCAGGTACAGTGAGACTTCCCTTCACTGTCACCTTGTGTAAGACCCTAAATATTATGGCCACTAAAGTTACCAATTCGCAGTCAGCCCCTGGGTGGGTACAGTCGACAGTCCAGTCTGAACGTATGGGCAGGGTATCTAGCCCGAAATCAACTTGAAAGGCTTCCACTCAACATTGTGGGTATACCTTTAAGCGATCCCCATAATACGATCTAACCACTACAATTAGTCAAACCATGGAGCGATAATCCCTGTAGCTTTCCCGAATGCAACCTCATGTGTAACCCCTGTGTGAGAGGGGGATCCCAAGCAGACTTATACGACAACTGGATTTGACTCTCCCTAGCTCAGGATGCTAATGTTCATTTTGGAAACTTTGGAGAGTTATGCTCACAGCCTAATCCAAAGTACTAATCCTAGTCTACTGTTGGTGGAGGATCCTAGAAAGGAAAATGTTCTATATAGTTTTTAATTAGCATTCATTTTATAGCTGTTCTTTACTCAGAAGGGGTGCATGGAAGTGAAATGAATGGAATGATGACTCGGTCCCCAAAAATGCATCAAAGATTATAAGAAGTCATTTCTTTTCGATGAATATATATTTAAGGGAGGGAGAGAGAGTTCTTTTCACTAACAAGCACTAATAAGGAATGTCCTCAAACAAATTTTCTTCAATCAAATCCAATGTGGTGCTAAAACTTTTTGGAAATACCTTCTAATATGAAAAATCAATCATGAAGATGTCTCTTTATTGTTTGTATGTGAATAATGATTAATTTGAAACAACACTTTTCCTGCCAATTATCCTTTTGGATCAAGTAAACTCAGACAAACACAAGCAGGTTTCATACAAACAATACACCCTCTCATTATGATAAAAAACAAGAGGCAAAAGAAAAGAAAAAACAAAGAAAAATCAAGAACTCCACACCAAAATAAATGTCGAAGAACAATGGCCTTAACTAAAACCAAATGAAAAGATTCGTAGGCTTCTCATGTCTTTCACCAGAGTTTCTCGCTCAGTTAAAAAGGAGAGAAAAACAATGCATGGGTTTCAAACACCCAACAGCAGAAAAACTCAAAAAATAGTGAAGAAAGCTACAAAATCTAAACAGCAAGGTGTTTGTTCCTCAAAAGGAAGGATGCCAAAGTTGAATGGGAAGAAGAATTGACTCACAAAGAGGCTCAGCAAGTGAAACACAGAGGTTAGACCTTGAAAAACAATTCTGGAAAGGTTTTTTGGCCAAAAGAGGGCTGGCGCTCTGGTGTAAAGGGAACCAAGCATTATAGTGCTCTGTGTAAGACAGTCAGGGAGCGTTGGTGCTCTGTTAACATAGCCACAGGGGCGCCAGGTTCAAAAAGCTCCTAAAAATGTCAAAAAATCCAAAAATTGTAGTCTAGTCTTGTCAATCAAGCTAAGTGTGATGGGGTAGGGAGTCAATCAGCTCATGAAATCAATCAAGAAGGGGTGAACTAGGTTTGAAAACAATCAAGGGGTAAGACAAGGTCTCTCAGGAGAAATCAAAACAAAAAGGTTTCGATTAGATACCTCCCTAGAGGAGTCACCAATTTCTATTGAAGGAAAATCTCCCTACGGACAGGTAGATCTCCTCTTGAGAGATAG